>CM049851.1:8682046-8962046 GCA_027422415.1 Schizothorax lantsangensis | reverse complement strand
TGTCACACTGCTTTTTCCCCTTGTTTATCTGTTAACTAAATCAAATATATTTCAAGAATTTATTCCTTGTATGTATATATGTACTGCAGATTATATATATAATGTAATATAATATTTAGTATTACTACTGTACTACTCTCTGTTCAAAATAAATGAAAAGAAACCGAGCATAGTAGATTTTTTTTTTTTTTCCTGTTGTACCGGAATCATATCGAACCGTGACCCCCGAACCGAGGTACGTACCGAACCGTGACATCTGTGTACCGTGCCACCCCTAATATATATATATATATATATATATATATATATATATATATATATACACACACACACACACACACCGATACATACATACATACATAAAATTATACAAATGATATAATTATATGTACATACATTAGTTCATAATTTAAAATTATTAATAATTTCATGTATTATTACTTGTTAATTGTTGCCTCTTTGCCACCTTTGCAGTGTAACGCGACATTAGATTTGTACATTGCATGCGACAAAATAAAAAAAAACACACAACCACATGTCTCTCTCTCTCTCTCTCTCTCTCTCTCTCTCTCTCTCTCTCTCTCTCTCTTCCACACACGTTTGGAGAGTCTTCAGAAAGCAGGGAGCAGCTGCTGTGTGTCTTGTGCTGGTCTCAAGAGGTTCCTGAGGAGGCAGAAATGCGAGACATCTCATTAACTGCTGTTTGAATGTGTCGTTGAAGGGCCCTATAGACGTGAGACAGCTTAAGACTGTCATCAGCAACAAGACTAAAATATGGAGCATGGTGCATTTTCCTGTTTTACAACTGTTTTTCCTGATAACAGAGGTTACCTCAACATGTCTATTCTACAATATAAAAGACAAATTAATATTATTACAGCTATTGCTGAATAAGATATATGATGTTGATGGATTGGGCAAGTGGGGGAGTGAAGTGACATGGAACAAAAATGAAAAAGAGTATGTTTAACACCCTATAAGAATGTCATTGCTCCCATTAAAATCAGTGAAGCTGTGATTGCACGTAGAATGGCATAAGGCTTTGATTATGGTGAGAGCAATGTAACTGTGTCATGTCATGATGCTCACTTGTAGTGTAGATTAAATGAAACAGGTGTGTTGACATTGCCTTACTTGTTGTTGTGCATTGTTATAACTTGCTTTAATATAAATCAGTGTATAAATATTTATATTAATTATTTTGCTAGTAAGAAAGATTCTCCTAAAGATGGACTAGATTAATCAAAATTGGTGATTTGTAGCTTTTAGTCCATATCAGAGTATGTTTATGCCAGTATACATCAAAATAAAATTATGTACTGTCTTTCTGTTCCGGGAAAATAGACCAAACATATTGATCACTGACTCTAAATTCCTTTCAGAGGCATAAGAGGTAGGATATCCGCTAAAAATCTGGATCCAATTCTGGAGGCACTGTATCCGGCTCCAAGCATTATCAGAGTCCTCTGTATCTTGAGATCCTGTCAAAATGCTTCCACCCCGCTCTTGTTCTTCCTCGGCAGCTGTAATAGAGCTGTATGGGCACCTGTGTGTGTGTGTGTGTAATGGGCCTGAAAGAGCAGTGGAATGTATCCATAAACTGGTTACTGTCTTTGCAAAGATACTTTTAAGGGAGGAGGTGATAATGAGCTGTGTTATTTAGGTTTGAAGAGGAGAGAGAGAGAATAGAGAGTAGTAATGCCATATGATTTAAACCACCCACTCATGTTCGCTCGGCCTAAAGCATTTAAATCAGCTCATTATTCATTAGAGTCATCTCTGAATTAGCAAGCTTATGAAGGCAATAGCTGTGCCTTAATTGGTTGTAAAACTTAAGATGAAGATTATATGTTAGTAACTTGTATATGGCTGTTAAAAATATGAACTATTATAGTGTTATTAGAATCAGGGTGAAAAGAGACTTACATAGTATATAACAAGATTTTTGAGTATCCGCATAAAATATGCTCCATTTTCTGTCCAATTGCTACCTGCTTGGACAGGAATGGGCCGTATTGTAATATAAAACTAAAATCAGATGTAGAAGATTTTTTAAATTATATTTTTATTTAGCAAGGATGCATTAAATTGATCAAAAGTGACAGTAAAGACAATTAAAATGCCAAAAAAGATCATGAAATTTTCCACAAAAATGTTATTTTCAACATTGATACAATAAGAAATGTTTCTTGAGCACCAAATCAGTAGGCCTATGTTAGTTAATTGTTAAGGATCGTGTGATAAGCTAGAGTAGTCTTGCTTTACAATCACAGAATTTTTTTAAAAATATATTAATATAGAAAACAATAATAATATTTCACAATATTACTGTTTTTACTGCATCAAATAAATGCAGCCTGGGTGACCATAAGAGACTTTAAAAAACATACTGAACCCAAACTTTTAAACAGTAGCTAGTTCATATAAATGTGTTCTTTTTAGATCTCTGTTCTCTGACATTTAGCAGAGATGAGATGCAGCACTTGTGCACAGAGGTGTTAAAATATGCACCCCTGCTAATTCAGAGGACAGAGCTCACCGTTGGGGACGAGATTAATAAGTCTTTTGTTTCATAAGCCTCTTGGCCTGCAGACATGCTGCCTGAAGATAATTGAAAGCTCCGTTCTGCCATTCTCAGAGGTGACATTACCTCTGTGGCGTCACGGTGGAACCCTGCCTTTGTAACAAACTTTGCATTTGAAGAAAACCAGGTGAAACAAGTTTTAAAGTGTCGTGCTTACTCCATTTTGTTTCAGATTTGTAGTGCAGTGAAAGGTCTCTGCTGTGAATGCATGCTGAGGTAGACAGTGTTTTCATGTCATGATTCATTCAAGAAACCGGTTACTTTTAAAGAGGACTAAATATAGATGTGCTGCATGACCAGAAAGTATTTAAAATGAACATTTTGTACGAACTTAGATTTTAATTAAACGTGATAAAATAAAGAACATACTGTGGTTTAGATTTGGGTTTTGATGGTCATTGAGTGTCATACTAATGACCATTAGTAAAAAGACAATGGTCTTTCTTCTATATATTTTACTATTTAGTGTTATAAAATATCAGATATGTATTATTCTGTAAAGTTAAATTGTATTTTAATATTTTTGTGTTTTATTTTATTTATTTTACATATAGTATACCTGTGTATTGAATAAATCTGTCAGACTGACATTTCCTCTTATTGTGAACCTAAACTCATGGCATTTAAAATAAGTATCTGAGTTAAACAAAGGAAACAAATCTTCAGTGGATGTTTTATCAGTGACCTTTCTAGCTTCCTGTGAGTCAGAGAGAGAGTGAAATCTTCACAGGGCCGTGATGGAGCTGTTTTTAAGGCAGAGCTTGCAGACGTCTGGCCTGTGTCTGACTGTGAGCTGGACTGATAACACTTCACAGCTGAGATGCTCAGCGGGGTCGGCACACTGCCAATCTCAGCGTCAGCTTTGCATTCCCACATCAGCTAAAGACAGAGATATTTTAAGACGGAACTCAGAATAAAACAGATCTCTGGCTGAGCCTCTGAATATTTTTATGTGTGTGTTATGAGGGATTATGTGGAGATAAGCAGACAATCCTTTTTTAAGAGATGCATTTGTAGTTATACTAAGGACTGTTCTCATTTTAAACTTTTCCTATTATTTCTACTCCGATTCTCTGTTAATGTGTCCTTAAATCTGTTCAGTCAATAAGAATAAGAATAAGCTCTCCAGTCTTTAATGTTTCCCGATTAATTCTAATGCGATGTTTCCACCCCAGGAACCTCTAATACTATTACAGGAGAATATCCTGTCTGTACTGTAGAGTCGCCTAAATCACCCAAATGATGTTTGCTTGTTTACAAGCGTTTACTGTCAAGTCAAATTCTTGGTGAATGGAATGACTGTGTGTTGATCTGTCAGTATGAAGACACGGAGCAGATCTTCCCATCTGATATCCTGAGAATAACGGTCAGGAGGATGAGAACAAAGTTTACATTGAAGTAGTTATACACTTTGAAGCTTATTATTTTGAGGGCTCCTGTGATGCAGTTTGAAAGATTTAGGTCAAACTGTGGAATCACGAATGCCTTCGTAATTGTAGCTTTTCTCTCAGTGCTTTGAGAATGAATTGGAATGTCTCATTACAGAAGTTTAAAAGTGGATTGTTCTAAATAAACAGTTTAAAATAGTTTTTTGGGATTGTTCTGCAGTTGAAAGACAATTTCAGAACCACGGACAGCTCATGTACTTGAGTGGAGCTGCTTTCAAATGAGGCCAGGAAAATATATTTGTTAAATTCACTAGACATTCTTGAACTCTGAAATGTAGAATTAATTCAATGTTTTTCCAAGGTATAATATTAACACTCACCAAGAACAAAGAAGTTACATTTCTGTCTTTTTTCTTTCTCTTTTTTTTCCTTCATTGTTGAATTCTGAATTAACTAACCTTTGAAATGTTAAAATATTTTCAACCTTGGATTCATTCATTATTTTTTTTAAACAGTGGAGCCCCCTTCTTTTTTGTTAAGACACATCAATTGTCTTTTTGTCTATAGTTGTTTTTTAAATTTTTTAGTTTATTTATATTTGAGAGACTTTTTGAAAATATGTACTACTATTTTAAAACCATAACAATTTTAAATCCTACTATGTGAATGTAATGCCCACTGATCTGTATAATTAAACGTCCCAGCTGAACATAGGGCTGGGCGATGAAACAATAATTATCACTATATAATTTTCCTTGATTAAAATAGAAATAATAGTAATACGGTAAGACAATAACAATAATTATCACAATATAATTTTCCTCAATTAAAATTAAAACACAAGTTTGGTAAATGTTTGATTTAATGTTTATGCATGATGATGTCTCACGTTGTCACCGTGCACACAGCGGGGAGGAACGAGGAACACGCAGACGAGGATAAACTCAAATGAAACAGTCTTTAATTCAAACATGGCAGGGCAGACACACAGGAGCACCGGGGAGTAACGAGTAGACCAGACCATTTACTAAACAGACAGGAACTTAAATACACAGGATAATCACGAACATAATCAAACACAGCTGGACAAGACTTAACTAATACTGTTAGTTCCTGTGGCTCAGTGGTAGAGCATTGCGTTAGCAGCGCAAAGGTTGTGGGTTCAATTCCCAGGGAACACACATACTGATAAAAAATGTATAACCCTGTATAATGTAAGTCGCTTTGGATAAAAGCGTCTGCTAAATGCATAAATGTAAATGTAAATGTAATAATAACACTAGACGAGGACAGGAAACTAACCCAATAAAGACACAAGAGGGAAACACATGACACACACGACACATGACTGACTCGCGTAGCTAGACCTTCAGACTGATGGCAGAAGGTCTGGGAACCTTGGCCGCTTTGAATGGCCATGACGGGCTCAAGAGGCCACATGACTGACAGGTAAAGCAACCAATCACGTTTCATTTTGTGTCGCGTCCTGTTTAGGGGCATGGAAATGTCCCCACAATATCGTTGTGTACAACTCTTGTACATATTTAAAATATTCTGTGCCGCAAACTTTAAATATTTTACATACTTTTACAAATCCAGCATTTACTTGATCCTAAAAAGCGCTCATTGTCACAGTTGTAAACACAATAGCTTTCTTCTTCCATGAGGGGGTTTGGCATCACGGCATTTTTGTTTCCAGGCGGAATGCAACACACACATCTCCTGAAAATCCTGTATAATTCAACCAATCCGATGACAGCTTTGAAACTCCTGAAGTATTTCCAATTTTGTGTGCAATATGCATCAGACGTTCAGCCAACAGTCCGTGGGCGTGATGTCTGAGGCTGAGACTGTGCATGATGCAAATGTACTGAAATTTCGACAACTAAAAATATTTGGCCAAAACAGCAATTTTTGATTTCAGCAGAAATAGTTTTGAATTGCTGAAATCATTGACCATTAATAAGAGTTTCTCTGGTTTATTTTGACTGTGTCAGTGTCTATTTCATGCACGACATGGATAGCATGTAAAGATGCCAGCTGTATGGAATGGATGCTAGGAGCAAAAATCTGCCTTTAAACTTGAAAGAACTAATAAACATTTGACATTTGTTGGGATGATTATCGATACTGACTGATATATATAAACAAACATGTGATAATGTTTTTGGCCATATCGCCCAGTCTTACTTAGTTGAACTTAGTTGAACATCACATTTTTATTTATTTATTAGCATGTAATATATGAAAAATATATTTTTTGTGATAATAATTTGAATATATTTAATTTTAAGTTTTGATAATGACTGGTGGCTGATTGTACATTTTATGCCTTACATATCTCTGATTAATTTACATTTTAAATATATATATATTAAATGAAAATAAACCAAATCTCTTACTTTGACTAAATCTAGAAGTGAACAGGAACTAGCAGGCACTTGCTAAAAGTATCTTGTCAGAATGATATGTTCAGCTGAATATTTCATTGTGTCATTTTTGTGAACCAACTCAGTGGCAGCGTCATGTCTCTGACCTGCTCAGATTTCATACCCCACCATCCATTTCACATCCCATCTGTGTCATCCACCCCGCTTCCTTTTTTTTTTTTTTTTTTTTTTTTTTTTTTTTTTTTTTTTTTGGCCTGTCAGTAGCACAGATAACACATGACAGTACATATGCATGGCTATACTATCATCATTCACAGCCTTTTTTTTCTTTTTTTTTAATTAAATATATTTATTTATTTATTTATTTATTTATTTTTTTAATATTAATTAATTAATTAAATTTTATATACCCTTTTACTTAACCACACTGTGACAGACAAGACCAGGGGACAGAGAAAACAAGAGAGAGAAAGAAGAAAGAAGATAGGAAAAAAAAAAAAAAAAAAAAAAAAAAAAAGGTTGTGGGGAAAGTCAACAAAGAAGGGGAAGAGAGAGAGAGAAAAAAGGAGAATGGGGGATAGAGAGAGAGAGGGAGAAAAAACAAAAACAAAAAAACAGACAATTTGCTTCAATACCTGCTGACAAAAAGAGAAAACAACCGAAGACACAACATCAAAGAGACTGCAGCAACAACCAACATCTGTATAAATCACAATAAATTCTAAATGTTAAATGTTATTGAGCAGCACACATAACTAATATTACAAAATAAGTTTTGAAGCAACAGCAGATCAAGACAATGTGTGTCTGTGAGCACCTGTTTTTACACCAATGTGAATGCTTGAGTGTACACCTGTGTGTGTGAGCGCGCTTGTGTTCATAAGGTTCCTCCATGTAAATGTTTAATAGTGTGTGTGGGGAACAACAGCCCCATCCCGCAAGGCATGAAGCAGGCACGGAACAGACCCGGGCCCCAAACATCCGGAGGCCCCCCCAGGGCACGAGACCCCCAGGAGAACCACCGCAGGGACAACCGCGGCCTCCACCCAAAAAAGGGCAGAGGAGAGCCCGAAGGCGGGACCTCCGACAGCCACAGTGTAGGCGCCCCAGGGTGCCGTGGCGGCAAGCCCGCAGGCTCCACCGGCAGCCGACCACACCAGGGCGGACCAGGCCCTGGGCCCGGAGACCCAAAGGCCCCCCACCCCACAAACGGGGCCCAGCAAGGCCAGTAGGGCCAGGCCCCGCCAATCGACCGCTTCCTAATGCATTCGCCCGGTCTGGATGCTGCCGGGAATCCCTCCCCACCCCCGCCCCCTACCCTACAGAAACAAAGATTTACACTCTCAATGTGCTGAACAGTTCTCTGATGAATGAGTCTAGACTGAGACCTCTGAGAGCTTCTCCCTCATGCTTACTTTGCTTTTATACAGGACACGTTATTTACACTGACACTTAATGTGCATTGCTAATCATCTCCTGACTCTAGAAGCTTCCTGATTGGTTGGGCTAATTGTGGCTTGAGGGACGAGAGTGCTGGTGGAGAGACTGGGGCGGCTTCGATGGTTTTCCTTCATCTCAGAGGATCTGGTTGAACTTAGCAAGGGGGCAGGGGTGCGAACGGATGGATGGAAGAGGCTTTTATGTGCTGTGTTTCATGTTTTTACTTTGTGTCTCTTTCCCAGCATGCATCATTCCTGCTTAACGGGTTCTGCCGCTCGGCTGTCCTCCTGCAATCCCACCCACACACTTCAGCCTTTTAATAGAGCATGCCAGCGAGAGCGAATAATCACCCTCTCTAATTTACTCAGGATGACGGTCCTCGTAAAAACCTCCAACAACAGAGCGTTTCCCGTGCCTCTTTATTGCCGCCAGGCATACAGTTTAATTCAACTGCGATGATTGAGATCTCCTTGTAGAGGCGAGATAAGGGACTCACACCCATGTTTGCAGCGGCGCAACAATGCAAACAGCAAGACGAGGGCGATAAACAGCATTGAGGCAGTTAAATGGATTGTAAAATGAGAGGTCATACAGCTGTCGGTCGAGGAATCGCTGCTCGCCACCAGTAACCCTCTAATGAGAGATGATATCGCTCGCTCTGGACAATACAAGCAATGCTCTCTCTATCTCGCTCTCTGCTGTAAAATCATGTACTTGCTCAATTGAAATTGCCAGTCCTTCATTGTAATCCTGGTGGGAAAGAATTGGGAAAGAAAAAAAAACTTTTAGCTTTTTATTCCAAAAGACTAGACGGATGAATCCTCTTCCTTTAGGGCTTTTTGGGTAAAACAATGCACAGTTTGATCCCTTGATCCATGTGCACAGTTCGGTCTGGTAAATCTAGGCACCCAGAGGGAAAATGTTATATTCATATGAGCCTGTCAGGAGAGAGTATGATAGAGAGAGAAATAACCCCAGATAAGCAAAAGAGTGTTAGTTGCAGCTACGATACAGTATCAGAGATTTAACCCTGTGTGCAGGCCACAAAATCTTTTTTTTTTTAAGTTTAACAGATAGACATTTTTGAGTATCATATCTGAAACATCTAGTCAGGAAAAAAAAACTTATTCAGTATGCATTTTGTGCAGTCAGGTAAGTGATAGCTGTGCTTTTAGTCTTTCTTTAAATTAACAGCAGAGAATTTAAATACTCTCACTTAGTTAACATTTGACAGTAGACGTTCAAATACAGATAAAAATACCATATGATACAGTACAAATGAGGACATTGTAGTTAAAAATGAGATAGAGTGGCATAAATAACAAAACTGTGCAAATATGTGTAGTAGTCTTTTAAGTGTCAGAAGAGGTAGTTTCAATGCTGGATGAGGTTTCCAGACAAAGTGACTGGTGCTAGTTTGTAAAGGGGGGTCCTGGGGGTGTGGGGACTGGTGTGGGGATGGGGGGGGGGGTCGTAGTGTGTTCAGTGTTGCGTGGGGTAAAAGAGGGGAGGGGTGGCAAGGATGGGAGGGAGTTCAGCTTCCTGACAGCCTGATGGATGAAGCTGTCCTTCAGTCTGCTGGTCCTCGCCTGGAGACTCCGCAGTCTCCTCCCTGATGGCAGCAGACTGAAGAAGCTGTGTGTCGGGTGGGTGGGATCACCTGCAATGCTGAGGGCTTTGCGGGTGAGACGGGTGCTGTAGATGTCCTGGAGGGAGGGGAGAGAGACACCAACGATCTTCTCAGCTGCTCTCACTATCCGTTCAAGGGACTTGCGGCAGGACACGTTGCAGGCGCCATACCTCACAGTGATGCAGCTAGTCAGGATGCTCTCGATGGTGCCTCTGTAGAAGGTGCACATGATGGGGGTCGGGGCTCTGGCTCTTCTGAGTTTGCGGAGGAAGTAGAGACGCCGTTGTGCTTTCTTGGTCAGTGCCGCAGTGTTGTTGGTCCAGGAGAGGTCCTCTGTGATGTGCACACCCAGGAACTTGGTGCTGCTCGCTCTCTCCACAGTCGCACCGTTGATGGTCAGAGGAGCATGCTGAGTGTGCACTCTCCTGAAGTCAACAACAATCTCCTTCGTCTTCTCCACATTCAGAGAGAGATTGTTGTCCCTGCACCACCCGGCCAGGCGGCTCACCTCGCTCCTGTAGTTTGTCTCATCTCTGTTGCTAATGAGACCCACCACAGTCGTGTCATCCGCAAACTTTATAACTGTATAACAGACCACATGCATAAAATGCACATAAATATCGTAGTTTATTGATTAAAGCTCTGTGGATAATATTGTTGGGGGCAAAACATAATGCAGTACAATACATGAATGATTGAGATATGTTAAAATAACCGTTCCAAAAGCCTGATGTATCATTTAATGCTCACGTTTTAAAATTTTTCACAAAAATGTTGTATGGATAATCATGTAAGTGCATGCAAGTGTTTATCTTGAAATATTGCTAACAATATAAAAGTTATTCTTATGTTTTTTTTTATAAACATCACAGCAAAAAAGACACATTGACATTTTTAGAATTATAATGAAAGAGCTTTAACTTGCTGAAAAATATAAATATCAGACAACAGAAGGCATGTAGAAAATTGTGTATTTTCTCAAATTGTGTTTCTCAGCAAAATTTGTATCCTAATTTAGAGGCTTTTGAAATTCGTGTATCAAATATGATACAGTATGCCTGATAGGGTTGACATTCATCAACAAAACTGAATGATATTAAATGGATAGTTCACACAAAAATGAAAATTCTGTCATTAATTACTCACCCTTGTGTCGTTCCAAACCCGTAAGACCTTCATTCATCTTCAGAACACAAATTATGATATTCTTGATGAAATCCGAGAGCTTTCTGAACCCTCCATAGACAGCAACTCAACTGACACGTTCAAGGCCCAGAAAGGTAGTAAGGTCATTGTTAAAATAGTCCATGTGACATCAGTGGTTCAACCGTAATTTTCAACAATTTGGATTGTGGAGTGAGTCTTTTGCTGAAGTCATGTTCTTTTGTGTCAGGGTCACGACAGAGCCATAAAGCCATTGTAAGGCTAACGAGGGCTCTCGCAGTGAACAGCAGGAAGACACCACACAGGGCTTCCTCTGTTACCGTGACAAACCAGACCTAATGAGTATACATGCTTTTCTTTTAACAAGCTGTGCTATTTGTTTCAATTTTCTTGCCAAGGTGACATGAAATTGTATTTATGACTAATTTAATGTATGTAACAAGATGTATTTGTAGCATTCAGTGGGAAATGGATCTTTATCCCTATGGATTTGATTGGATTGTGGATGTTATGTGATATTATTTATCTCTACCCACACAGCCTTGGTATCATCAGCAGAAAAGACAAGTAGATGAGTAACATGCATTGAAATGATTTCATGTAGTTTTTAAGGCTAAACAGTAAATCAGACATCTGATTTATCATGATGCTGTGTGTGCTATGTGTACATGTGTACATTGCTGCTATGTGTACATACCCGGTACAACCTGTTTGCACATTCCTCTTGCACATCCCTGTTTATATTAATATTTATTAAATCCACAGTAGACTGTATTGCACATTTTAGTTCATTGCACATTTTACTCCTTATTTTATTTTATTTTATTTTTTACTTATTTTTTTATCTTATTACTACCTATATTTATATATACTCTCCTGTGTTATGTTTCATCTTTTATTTAATTTTTTTGCACTGTCCATTGAGCGGACCCATCCTGACCTACATTTCACTACTGATTATACCCTGTATGATTGTGTATGTGACAAATAAACAAGAACCTTCGAACCTTCATGAACACTGGAGATATGGTGAACTTGAATATTGTGATTTAGTTGTATGTGGATTGAATGTGTTATTTAGGGGAACAGGTGTCTATTGGTGTAGAGAATTACTCTTTATCTCTTCATTATAAATCACACAGAGATGGAAGGGGTCGGAGGTCTTCCTGGGTCTCTCTTTTTGTTGTCAACGTGTAAATTCTTCAAAAGTAATTCCATATGCTCATAAAAAAGAACCTTTGAAAAAGTATTGCACATAATAATAAATTCTTTGAGCTCCATTTGTTAATGTTAAATTGCAAGTTAAGTTTTTGTTTACAAAATGTAAATAGTAAGCCAGTGATATTTAAAGTTCAGTGTTCTTATGAAAATAAAATTTACTGTATATTATATTTTCCAATTTTTGTGTATTCAATGCTTTGTTGGGCCATAATAGTAATGTCAATTTCAGTTATAGTCTTTTTTCAACAAACCATACTGATGGATTTAATCCACTGAACTGATGTGTAACCACAGAATCCACAGACTCAGACAGGTTTGTTAATGAATCTGACATTTCTAGTTTATATTCAAAGGCAATATTTGATGCATGGTCTATATAACCTTAAGTAGATGCGAGCAGTTGTATCTGATTAATATCTTCTTGTAGTAGATGCTAAAAGCTTTTACCTGACTCTGGCTTATTTATAGAGAGAGACAACTTTGGCAGCCAAATGCCTCAGGCATCCATCCTTTACTAAAGTCAGCAGAGCGGAAGAGACAGACAGCTGCACTGTAAAACATGTTTAAATATCAAACATTTATCTTAACTTTTACAGTCTACATTTTAACATAAATACGTATATTACATTCGAAATCTGGGATTTAAGATTTGTTGTTTGAAGCTCAAAGCACTGCTTTTATAATTCCTCTGGCTTTGAGGAGTGAGTATAAAGCATGGAGGCTGTAAATGTTGATGTGGATTTTGGGACGTATGAATCTCTAGTCTGAGTGGATTAGTGCCCAATGCTGAATATGAAAATGAACACAGATTTACATCTTTGTGTTTTGTTTCTTTCAGTCACAGATGAAGACACCGTCAAACGGTACTATGCCAAGTTTGAAGAGAAGTTCTTTCAGACGTGTGAAAAGGAGCTGTCCAAGATCAACACATTCTATTCAGGTATTGTTTTCCCTACATGCCTTCAAAAATGTTGAAGAAAAAAAATGGGTAGTAACTGGTTACATGCAATCTGGATCACATAATCAGATTCCAAAAATGAAGTATTTGTAATTAGATTAAATTACATTTTAAAATAATATGAATCAGACTACAGTTAGGTCAAAAGTAATCAAAAAGTAGTCTGATTATATTACCTAAAATGTGTAATGTAATGGATTATGTTAGCAGAGACTATAGAATACCCAATACCCAAGTCACTTGTATAGTTTTGAATGGGGAAAAATGCAACGCTCAATATGGCCGCTCAATCACAGGAAGCCCCGCCTTCTCAATGAAAGAGCCAATCGTGAATCGGTAAAGTCAGCGTGTCACTGCAGCTGCCGTTAAAAGTCCCGGTTGCTATAGAAACAGTCAGCGTTCTGAGACGCTGAGTGCATGCACACTGGCTGATCTAGCCTGAAAAATAAGCTTTTTATAATGCTATTTGAGCAAAAGAAACAACATTTATGATACAGTTGTTGTCAGATTTCTTTGGTGATTTCAAATATGAAATTTAATCATAAACTTAGTGAACAGTTTGGGAGAATTTGATGTTTCCCCATTCAAAGTGATAGGAGCTGCACTTGGATGCGCGAGAGGCGTTTCAAAGATGGCCGCCGAGGGACATGACTTGTCTTAAAGAGACTTTGATGTTACTAACTGCAGTGTTTGTCATGTAATTTGTATTAATCTATCTCTATAATACTTTTATTCAGCAGGATTTCATGAAATTGATCAAAAGTGACAGTAAAGACTTTTATGTTGTTAAAAAAATTCCAATTCAAATATATATATATATAGATAGATACATAGAAGATATAGATAGATACATAGATACAGATACATAGACATATACAGGTGCATCTCAAAAAATGTGAATATCATGAAAAAGTTCATTATTTTTTGTACCTTATTTCAAAAAGTTAAACTTTCATATATTCTAGATTCCTTACATGTAAAGTAAAACATTTCAAACGTTTTTTTAATTTTGATGATTGCAGCTCATGAAAGTCAAAAATCCAGTATCTCAAAATATTAGAGTGTTTTTTAAGATCAATCAAAAAAGGATTTGCAAAGCAGAAAAGTTCAAGTTATGTAAAGTTATGTTTAAAAGTATGTTCATTTATGCACTCAGTACTTGGTCGGGGCTCCTTTAGCACAAATTCTGCACAAAAACTGTTTGGCTACAAGTATTGCGTTCTTTCTGTAACTCATAAAAAGCACAAGTGGAAACAATCTTTACTGTGTGTGGTTGAACTGCAGTGGCCAGCTAAATGCCGTCAAGGGATTCCCTGTGCATGAGGTCTGGCTGTACAGCACTATTTGAGAACATGATGTAATAGCTAATGCCTGCCATAGTCATTTTGACATGCGTCAAGGGGAATAGACTATGTTTGGACTGATAATTTGCAACATAAGCTGTGTTGTTGCTATGACTTCAGGGTAGCAGGGATGTCTGAGCTCTACTGCCTCTAGTGGCTGTTTAGGGGATGACATGACAAACAAGTACTTAAAGCACAACATTAATGCTTTGTTTGGACAGTGATGCATTGTTTCATTGCATTGAGAATTTAACAGTAGCTAATTCTCCCTCTAAATAAAAATCTCAGAATGAGCTGAGACAGATGGATCAGCATTTATTCTGAAACAAAGGAGCAGATGTACATTAATAATTTAACATAAAAGGAAAGCATCAATAGGTTTAGTCTTTTTATACTCCAGTTGCCACCGAAAATCATTCACTCCCTCAGTGCTGCAGGTTTGACAGACGGACCAAAATAAACTCTAATCGAGTTGCCCAGACAAAGAAAGCTGGCAAGTCCATTAAGCTGGAAAAATCTCTGACCCCATACTTTTATTTTTACAAAATAAGACAAAACTAAGTTTCATTTGCTGAAAAATAGTTTTAGATAAAACAGAAAAGGAACAATATTCAAGCATAAACACTAGTATAATTATTCAGCTCTGCAGACAATGTTGTCCATGCACAGGTCAGACTTAAAGGAACACTCCACTTTTTTTGAAAATAGGCTCATTTTCCACCTCCCCAAGAGTTAAACAGTTGAGTTTTACCGTTTTCGAATCCATTCAGCTGATCTCCGGGTCTGGCGGTAGATATTACGCAGCGCCTGAAAGTAGTCCCCAGCTAGGTAACTAGTTATGATATAGCTGGGGACTACTTTCAGGCGCTGAGTAATATCATTGCACATGCTGCACCCATGGTACGGAAGCAAAGTTCCTTGATTATTACGCCGGAATGAGAGTATAGTTCCTAGCCATTTCGGCCTAGAAAATCACAACTTTTAATTTTCCGTCAGTCTCAGTACACAATGTAACTACAGAAGAGTCAAGTTTTAAATAGGAAAAATATCGAAACTCTTTGGCAATTTTTGAGCGAGATGCTAACGGTCTAATCAGATTCAGTGATCTATGCTAAGCTACGCTAAAAGTGCTACCGCCAGACCCGGAGATCGACTGAATGGATTCGAAAACAGTAAAACTCAACTGTTTAACTCTTGGGGAGGTGGAAAATGAGCCTATTTTCAAAAAAAGTGGAGAGTTCCTTTAAAGGTTTATATAGTGAAATGCAAGGCGTTATCATATATGATGGCCTTTAGAACTGAAATCTATATTAGGATGGCAGCCGCTGTTAGTGCACTATAATTAATTCTGTCTAGTTGACCCACACTGTGTTATGGCTGAGACCCCTGCCTCCCCCCTGAGTGGTCCTGAATTAACAACATAGCTTCTAAACATTGAGTACATGCAGTCTTTGTCCCAGTGGACGAGATCTGCTAAGCACATAAATTCTTAGCACCATCTCAGCCACGTTCAGCCTTCAGAAGCACAAATCTTAGTCAGACTATTATAGTTGACTGGACACTATATTTACATTACATGAAAGAAAACAAGGATGTGTAGTCTATTCGATATGTTGTTTTTTAAGATCAAATCTTTGTTCACAGCCAATATTTTTCTGGACTTTAATAAACTGATGTTCTATCATCTTATCTTTTTATGTATTTGCATTATTAATGCGGTCAAACTTAAATTTTTGGTTTTCTGTGTTGTTTGTTTGCAAATTCTGCTTGTAAACTATTTAAACTCGTTAGCTACATACTTTTTCTAACTGACGAACATCTTTAAGAATTGTTAAAAAAAAAAAAAATTATATTTATGAATTTATTCCTAAACATAAAAAAATGTAAAAACATTTACCATTTAATGACCAAATTAGTGCTGTCAAAGTTAACGCAAATTCATTTTAACGGCACTATTTTTTTTAACACGCGATTAACGCAGCGCGTATTTTCTGCAACATTTAGCAACATTGCAGACCCCTTAGAGACTTTTTTTTTCCCTTCAAAAAAGCACCCAAACCTAGTTTCTGAGAATCACCGGTACTGCCGTGCGAGCGTACCTCTCTCTCTCTCTCTCTCTCTCTCTCTCTCTCTCTCTGTGCGTTTGCTCTGTTCAGCGCGCACACACCTCTCTCTGCGTCTGCTCAGTTTCTCTCCCCGTGCGCGCACACACCTCTCTCTCTCTCTCTCTCTGCGTCTGCTCAGTTTCTCTCCCAGCGCGCACACACACTCTCTCTCTCTCTCTCTCTGCGTCTGCTCAGTTTCTCTCCCAGCGCGCGGCAGAGAGAAGCAGCGCTTTAATTCAGTTAAACACAGATATTATGCTGCTTCTCTAATTTTACATGCAAGTATAGCCGAAATCACAGCACAGCTATTGTCTTTATCTTATGTGTATTTGATTTCATCAGACGACGGTGCGATTATCATGATTTTTGTGCAGATTAACATCTTGGAAGGGAGCTGGTTATGTACTCTAGTCTTAATGGGTCACGTTTCAGTCACTATTTCATATTCATTCCGTTGTCTGACAACAGAAACAGTAAAATATACCAATGAAAACAGTTTTATTGGGAATTTAGCTTCATCAAAATACAGTATGTGGGCACAGAGAGGGAAATAAATGTAATAATAAATAATAAATGTACATTTTGCATTTTCAGAAGAAGAGCTGCCCTGTGTGCAAAAATGTAAACAGGTTTGTGTCAGTAAATTGCTCAGTGCAAAGAAAAAGAAGTAATGGGAACCTGGTATTTCTTTTTTCATGTCTAATAGACATGAACAAGCTCTTTGAAAAACATCTATGACCTTTGAAACATGTCTAGTCTTCATGCTATATGTTGACTATGGTTTCAATATTAATACACATACATTTGCAAAAAAGCATCCATATTTGTCCATGCCCATGTTGATTAGAGTATTAAAAACTTGAAAAGTATTAATTTAAGGTACATTTAGAAAAAATAAAAATGTGCGATTAATTGTGATTAATCACGAGTTAACTCATGGCAATCATGCGATTAATCGCGATTAATT
Organism: Schizothorax lantsangensis; assembly: GCA_027422415.1. Lineage (NCBI taxonomy): Eukaryota > Metazoa > Chordata > Actinopteri > Cypriniformes > Cyprinidae > Schizothorax > Schizothorax lantsangensis. The sequence goes on along the minus strand of CM049851.1, from coordinate 8,944,856 downwards.
TTTTTAATCGATTGACAGCCCTAGACCAAATATTACGTATATATGAAAATGTATAATAATAAATACTATTTTAAAAATAACTAGTATTAAATAAATGTATATTAAAAATATATAGAATTAATATTAAATAAAAAATACATTTCTATGTAATATGAATATAAATATAAAATAAATTAACATTTATAGAAATGTTACAAAATGTATATAATGGTATTTAAATATATAGCTAAATACATTTAAAAATATTTTGTAATTTAAATTCATTTAAAAAACTACATTCATACTCTAGTTTACTCTAGTGAAATAGTGGAAGTAGACTGCCCTGAGAAAAACACATTAATAGAGACAATTGGGTAATCAGTGCCTTGGGGACAAAGTGTGTCAGTTCTCTTCCTCACTCCCTTTTTCATCTTGGACTCCTCAGTCCCTTACTGAGGGTTATCACACATACGCCAGCAGGACTCCTAGTATTTACATGTCTGATGAACATAATATCCCGTTTCCTTCCTCTGAAAGTGAGATGGGTGAGCAGGGTCCTGTTCACTAAACTGCGCTGGGATGCAGGCCAGCATGGATAATGCTGTCTGAGATATCGCCCTTACAGGAAGAGGCTCATCTCTAACAGGAAATCTGTCTGCTTTACTTTACAGTTGATGGGTAGAATGAGGGATTTATTTGTCATGCAAAATGGATTCTGGTGCATTTCATTGCAGGGTTGTAAGCCAAGCAGTCTTTATGTCTCTCAGTAGATGTAGTCGGATAGTTTTTAATACATTTAAGATATAATTTTTCCATCCTGGAGTACAACCAGGCTTTTTGTTTTCCGTGTTCTCTCAAAGGGCATAAATCAAACAAAATGGTAATTGTCCATAAAACTGAATTATTAATATCGTCTTCTCTTTTTGGATGTTCACAGAGAAACTGGCTGAGGCACAGCGCCGATTTGCAACTTTGCAGAATGAGCTGCAGACGTCTCTGGATGCCCAGCGGGAGAGCAATGCTCCAGGGCTGCGCAGTCACCGCAAAACGGTGTTGCCTTTGTCCAACAAAGAGCGCAACAAACATCGCAACATCAAAGACCTGCAGCTGGCCTTCAGCGAGTTCTACCTCAGCCTCATCCTCCTGCAGAACTACCAGGTCTGATATTTGTCATGGTTTTGTTGTTGTTTGTGTCCTGTTGTGAATGTTGTCCTGACTCCCTCTTGGGTTTCTTGACCTTCCTGCTGGGTTTTTTTTCTCTGCTGACAAGGTGACACCCGAATCTCAAAGTTCAGCATATGCTGGTGATCAGCTATGCTGCCCTTTTCAACTGGATTCTCATTCATTTTACTTTCCTTCCTCTGCACTTTACAACATTACATTTTTTCCCTATTGTTTTCTCTACTTTTTCTTTATCCTTCCAGCAGTCAAAAGTTTGGATAGAAGGATAGAGTTTGGATAGAGTTTCATCACTCTATATTGTGTTTATTAATTAATTATAGATTTATTTTTATTTATTTTCATCAACTCACAGACCAGTTTCCAGGGTTGTCCAAAGTGCACAGAACTGGAATATATATTTTATTGCATTAAAATGTCTAATTATTTTATTCCATTATTCTAAATAGCAATAATAAGGACTGGGTAGATGTGTCTTAACAAAAAGAACTTGAGAATTACTCTTTCTTGTTTTAGATGTGTAGAAAAGTGTTTTCACATCTTAATTTCATATACTGATTTACCCTAATCATATACAGAATCTGAACTTCACTGGATTCCGTAAGATTCTGAAGAAACATGACAAGATTCTGGACACACAGCGCGGAGCTGATTGGCGTGTGGCTCACGTGGAGGTGGCTCCATTCTACACCTGTAAGAAGATCACACAGCTCATCTCTGAGACCGAGGTAGACTGCCTGGCTCCACGTTTGGACTTCTGACTTCCTGCTCGTATCATGATCTAATTGTATTGGCGTTAGTAGCTGCTGAAACTAATAAATTACTCTTAAAGCCCTAGAGCACATTAGAATGAAATTGACTTCAGGGCAGAAATGACTAAACTAAAGAATGGTGTCTGACCTTTGACCCTTGTGTGCCCAGGCTCTGGTGACCACAGAGCTGGAAGGAGGTGACCGTCAGAAGGCCATGAAGAGGCTGAGAGTTCCACCTCTTGGAGCAGCACAGGTGAGAAAGAAACTCTGATAGTACATGCAGACGCACACACACACACACATACATATTGTGGTAATTAACATTTATTATTGGTAGAATCAAAGCTATTTTATATACCAAAGTGACTTTCAATAAAGTTCATGTAGTTTGTTTTTATGATTATTTTATTGATAAATACAAAATACTAAAGCAAAACCCACATGGAAAGCAACAAATATGCTAGCCGAAGAATAACATAATAGCAAACAGCCAATGAAAAACATGTGAAAAACATCTGCAGTGTCTTTTCATGCAGTACTTTTAGTTCTAGGTCAATAACAGTTGTGTAAGTACTCAGGAACCATATAATGTAAAAGGCAGCGTGGGTGGAGAGATACACCTGTGCTTGGAAGATCATGTACAATACACTGCAGGAATAAAATACTGTTTTACATTTAATAGAGAGAAAGTATGTGTCTCTCTGTCCTTTGCATAATATAAATATAAAAAAGTATGTGCTTGTAGAATTAAAAAAAATCAACAGGCTTGTTTTAGTTGAAAGCATCTCCTTAACTATTCTTATTAAATGTAATGACTGAACTTGAAATGCTAAGTTGCAGTGACTTAAAATAGACACTTTTTTAACAATTACCCATGTGCAAATCCATTTCATTCAGTGTAGGTGTGTATTGTAATAGAAATGTTACACTGAGATGCGTTTTGTTTGTTTTCCTGAAATTTGTTGACTGTCAGAGCTTTAGAATAAGAACTGCAGTGATTTAAAAGTGCTTTTTCTCAACCTCAGCCTGCACCTGCCTGGACCACCTTTCGTGTGGGGCTGTATTGTGGAGTCTTCATTGTCCTGGCTGTCGCCTTTGTCCTTACTGGTACAGTTTTTAACCTTGTTTCACACTTAGTCCATATGCATCTTGTTGCACACATTTCATAATGTATAAATTCCAGCATTTCTGCTGATATACCACACATTTATGGTATAACAGTGCAGTAATGTATACAGCCTTGTTGATAATCCAGCTGTTTGACTGATCCTTCCCTCTCAGGTGCTTTTTTCATTCCTAATCAGAACATCTGGCCACTGGTACGCATCTACCGTGGCGGTTTCCTGTTGATTCAGTTTCTCTTCCTCTTGGGGATTAACACGTATGGCTGGAGGCAGGCGGGGGTCAATCATGTGCTGATCTTTGAGCTGAACCCTCGAAACAATCTTTCACATCAACATCTGTTTGAGGTGAGACACGTCATGTAGAAGGGAACTTTACAGGAAGCCTGTATAAAAACTTTTTTATCTTTTTAAAAGAAGTGCTTACAAAGGCTCCATTTATTTGATGAAAAATCCTGTAAAAACAGTAATATTGTGAAAAAATATTACAATTTAAAATAAAAATTTTAATATATTTTACAGTAATATATTCCTGTGATGGCAAAGCTGAATTTTCAGCATCATTACTCCAGTCTTCAGCGTTACATGATCCTTCAGAAATCTTTCTAATATGCTGATTTGGTGCTCAATAAAAAAAATATTTTCAGAATTATTTAATGAATAGAAAGCTAAAAAGAATAGAATTTATTTGAAATAGAAATCTTTTGTAACATTACAAATGTTTGTACTGCCACTTTTGACCTTCTTAATGCATCCGTTCTGAATAAAACTTTAATTTCTTTAAAAAAAAGTATTTCTGGGCCAAAACTTTTGAACTAGTGTATAGCTATAAGGACATTGTATTCTGACAGATAAAATATTAGGAAAGGAAAAGGAAAAATGTCCAGGTTTTGAAAATCAGAATAATAATGCATCTAGATGTTCAATTTGCTCTTTTTTCCCTTTCTCTTGCTGTAGATCGCTGGGTTTTTGGGGGTGTTGTGGTGTCTCAGTATCCTATCTTGTCTGTTTGCGGACTACACTTGGCTCCCTATGCAGGTGAACCCCCTCATCCTCTACGGCTTCATGGTGCTCTTCCTCATCAACCCCTTCAAAACAGCCTACTACAAATCCCGTTTCTGGCTCATCAAACTTCTGGTGAGAGACAAAACCATTACATTTTATAAACATAGAGCCTCTATAGCCACAAAAAAGTGAAAAACCTTTTACGCCAACATAATGTGGGCGGCAATGGCTATTGCATGCTGTTTATTGGCTCCATGCAGATATGCAACACCCGTATTTTATGATCCAATCAGTTCCAGATGGATTTAAAAAGTCCCATTTCCTTCTCATTAAATATCCTGTTTAACATAGAAATGTGTCAGATTACAAGTAAAGTGGGTTATAAACAGCATTTGCAATCATCATATCCTGTCTTGTTTAAGACGATAAAATGTTAACGTTTTCACTGGAATCACTCTGCTAATAGCAAAATCACCTGTTCAAACACATTTCTAACAAATTCAGTTAAATTAGCTAAGAGCTAATTGGCTCATTTCAATGCACAAACAGCTTCATGCATTTCATCTTCTCTGTCTGTTTCTATTAGTTTTATAGTAGTAACAATTGTTTCCCCTTGGCCTGTGTGAATAGATACTGTATGCATATATACTACTGTTCAAATAATTAAATATTTTTTTTTCTCTTATGCTCACAAAGGCTGCATTTATCCAATCAGAAATACAGTAAAATATTGTGAAATATTATTACAATTTAATTAATAACTGTTCTCTACTTTAATATAAATTAAAGTGTAATTTATTTGTTAGATGGCAAAGCTGAATTTTCAGCAGTCATTACTCCAGTCTTCAGTGTCCTTCAGAAATAATTCTAATATGCTGATTTGGCATTATTTTTAGTCTTGAAAACATCTGTGCTGCTTAATTTTTTTGCAGAAACCATATTACATTATTTTCAAGATTATTTGATGAATAGAAAGTTCTAAATAACAGCATTTCTTTGAAAATAGATATTTTGTTACATCATAAACTCTCATTACAACATTTTCCAGTTTAATGATCCTTGCTGAATAAAAGTATTAATTTCTTTAAAAAAAAAAAATTACTGACCCCAAACTGTTTGTACAGAGTGTTTCAGTGAGGTCTTTCTGCATACATGTGTGTGATTATGTGTGTGTCTCTGTGTGAGGCACGGGGCAGTGAGGTGAGGGAAAATAGATTGCTGCTCTATCTCTGCGGATGTGAAGACTGTGCCTGTGCAATCATTATTGGGATGGAGCCATCAGCAGCCGCCTGCCTCTGTCTCACTGCCCTCCCCACATCTAATTGACCTAGACTGGAGCCTTATTCCTTGGAGCACACGCAGACACACACACACTTCCTGTAGATTAAAACCGACACGTACTGATGGCCAAACAGTGGGTGGCTTTCCTCCCTGAGCTCAAACGTGCTGTCACACTCAAGCTGTGCATCGCACATGCAGCTGTAACCTTGAAATGTACCTCACATCCAGACCTGTATGTTTAAAATCATTTTTGTGGACCGCCTTCACCTGTTTCATCAGGTAAAAATAACTGATCAGGGTTTGTGTGGGGAGAAATCGATTTCCACTGGCATTTGAGCCTCAAGAGTATGATGGCATAGATCGGTGTAGTGCAAAACTGTGTCGCTGGGAAATGTCAGCTGTGGCCTGAAGGCTGAGAGAGGTAAAATTTCAATTCATAGGGTAGCGTGATTGAGCCACGGAAAAATATGTGGAAAAAATAAATAAACAATGTGACACAAGCGCAACAAAGGTAACTCGCCTAGATTAGCATGTAGCCTGTATGTATAGTATATATTTTTTTGTTATACATTATTTAATTTATTTATTATAAATATATTTATTTTCTTCACATAATTTATTTAACTGTTTTTGTTGTCTAATTGTGTCATTTGTATTACATTTTTCTATACTATTTAATTTATTTAATTATATATTAGGGGTGTAATGGTACACAAATATGACGGTTCGGTACGTACCTCGGTTTCAACGTCACGGTTTGGTATTATTTTGCTACAGCAGGGGGAAAAACTAACCTTTTTTTATTTATTTATTTTTTAATAGACAGTGGTTTACTGAACAAGTTGCTCTTTCTTTAAATACATTGTTATAGTTAAAATTTTCTTAGTGATAAAAATCTACCTCAGCTTATGCTTAAAACTATAGGGGGCCTAACAACTTAACCCAAACTTAAATTTAATTACTATTTATTTTTAAACAGATAATCAACACTCAACTGTAAAAAAAGTATGCAAACATGTAAATTGCACATAATGCAGTTTTTAAATTAACTTATAAATAATAACATTTCTAAGCTATTTGTTCAAATACTGTATATTCAATTACACACTGGCTGTCACAGCTTGCATATAAATCAGCTTGATATAAAGCTGGGTGGCTTTACATCAGCTTTACAGTATTTAGACGGGGAAATAGTGTGTCGAAATAGTGTCATTCTCCTCTGGCCAGACAAAATCAGCAGTTTAAATCTAGGCTGCAGCAGAGTCAGATTCTGCAAAGGACTCATCTGGTTCCTGTGGTCTTGTCCCGATGGCCGTCTAGGAGACAGGGTCTTCACTGGGGATCAGTCTCTGGGGCTCATCTAGTTGTCTTGGTCTCCCCTGACGTTCAGGGCTGTAGAGGTCATCTCTAGGTGCTGATCCACCATCTGATCTGGATACGGACTGGATCCGGGTGGCTGCAGTGACCATCTGATCTGGATACAGTCTGGATCTGGATATAGTGCAATATTTCATGAAATGTTCCTCTCTAGACTTCATTTCTCTAGTGAACTAACGAGCTGTGGACACTGATAACTTGCTGAGGTAAATGAAATGCTACGTGACATTTTATTTCCATGCTGTTTTGTTGATGTCTTTCTGCGGTTGCACTGATTGAGTGATAAGGCATGAGATGTTCAGTCATGTTTATTTGCGTTAAAACTAGTAGTAAAGAGGAAGGAATGATCACGTTCACTTGCGCTCCGCTCTGCACAAGTCTGCGGCGCATCACGGCTCAGACACGGGAACCGGAGCTGATCGCGGCCGCTCTAGTTTGCTTGTGTTTATACCAGCACGTTTCTGAAGCGTCCCAGAAGCGGCTCTCAAAGGCGTTTATACAGCGATCTGTCATGCCACATCAAAGACGGTCAAAACGGCATTTATTATTTGAATTTCCTGAAAAAATGTATTAAAAAAATATAATAATATATATATATATATATATATATATTAGGGGTGGCACAGTACACAGATGTCACGGTTCGGTACGTACCTCGGTTCGGGGGTCACGGTTCAATACGATTTCGGTACAACAGGAAAAAAACAAATCTACTATGCTCGGTTTCTTTTCATTTATTTTGAACAGAGAGTAGTACAGTAGTAATACTAAATATTATATTACATTATATATATAATCTGCAGTACATATATACATACCAGAGCATGTGAGCGGATCGGAGCGGGGAGCGAGCGGGGAGCGGAGCGTGCGAAATATAGTCGGAGCGCGGAGTGGGTTTTTATCCAAAGGCCGGAGCGATCTCTCTGTCTCGCTCCGGTTCTACTCCGATACCGCTCACACCACGAGCCTAGGGCATGCACAAATCCACCCAGAATTCACCTGTGCCTTCAACAATTAACAAAACTGTCAGCCTACACTTCAAAAATCGTTCGTTGTGAAGGAGAGATGGAGTATGTGAAATATTTCCAAAAGCAAACCGACAGGTCATACAGGTGCAGAAATAGGAAATATTGGCTAATAATCAATTAAATAAGTTTTGTCATAAGAATATTTTAATGTAGCCTACTTAACCCTGTCTGTGATTTTTTATTTCATAGAGAAAGAGATATAAATATGTTCTATTTTGACTGATGTTGCTGTTGCTGTGAGTTCTTTATAGGATATAGGCTGCGTGGCGGACGCGTCGCGGAGTGGGTTTGCTGCTGCAACAAACCCGCTCCACGTCCGCCACGCAGACAGTGTGTCCCAGGTGTAAGGCTTCGGTTGAAAACGGCATGTGTTAGGCATGCAGAGAAATTTTAAATTTGAGGGAGCGTGGAGCGATTTCACCGGAGCGGGATGAAATTGTAGGTGAGCGGGGAGCGGAATTGAGCGGAGCGGTCTGGTGCGACTTTGAGCGGTGGAGCGGGGGAGCGAACACCCACGTGAGCGGGGAGCAGAAATTCTCACCACTCAGCTCCGCTCACATGCTCTGATACATACAAGGAATAAATTCTTGAAATATATTTGATTTAGTTAACAGATAAACAAGGGGAAAACAGTGCGACACATAACATAGCCTATATATGCTGAGTTTCAGTTCATTTTTGTGACAGGTTTAATTTGTTCACAGAAAGGAAACTCAAATGGCAGAAAGCAACATCCTATTTGTTTTCTTTTATAAAAGCACAGTGTTTTGTTTTCATTGTGAGTGTACACAAATAAAAGCAAACCTTTATACAGTGATGCATTATTAAGACGATAAGTGTTTAAAGTTGATTCTGCTGGTATAAGGAAACAGTTGAAGTGATTGCATCACACGCACACACACACACACACACACACACACACACACAAAACCCATCAGTTCCAGCATTGCTAAAGTTGGTACTTTATCAAAATAAATTACAAACATCAGCGCGCCCGCCTCTGTGTCACCGTTGGAACGCGACTGAAGTACAAAGCCTATAATTTACATAATAAATAATAGTTTAGCATTCAGATACATTACATCGCAAATATGGAAATATTATGGAATATTTGGATTTGTGCCGAATGAGAGAGGTAGGATACACGAGTACAAAGCTCCATTTCACAAACAGTTGAGTGCACAAGCCTTTAAAGTATACTCCTTTGTCAGTCTATATGAGAGACACATTCAGAATCAGTACATGGTCACTGTTTGGGGGCTTTGTTTTCAAGTGCGCAACTCACGGCATTCGCTGTTCTTCTGCTGGCAGTTATCAAACAGCGTTTCATTACTGCGGGCGCCCCCTTCTGGATTGGGGGTGAATTGCCTGTATTCGTCGTAAGGCCTCATGCACCGAACCGAGATGTCCGTACTGTGACGGTTCGGTACGAATACATGTACCGTGCCACCCCTAATATACTTTGTATATATATATATATATATTGTGACGAGTCGGCTGCCTCCCCCCTAATTATCAGCATCTCCCCGTCCCTTAAATCGCCGCCCTTCACCAGGCTCCCGACGGGAGTGGGTGTGTGAGAGAGGAGGGGCACTGAAACAGCCAGGTCTGGCGGCGTGTGATGAGGCACACACCTGAAGTGAATGGAGCCTCATCACCGCCGCTGTTATATGCTGAGTGCGCCTCTCCTCTGGAGACCGGTCTCTTCCCCGTGCATGCACGCTGGTGTCCTCGTAGGTCCAGGAAGGGAGCGTTGAGGGAGCAACTGCCACACCCGTACACGGCTGACGGGCCAGGATGCCGGGCCGTTTAATCCCCGGGAAGTGCCGCGGGCCAAGAGGTAGACGACGCCGCTGGAGAAGCCGCCACCCCTCGCGCCCCGGACCTCAGAGGGGAGCGCGTGCGGCCGCCGGACTCCGCCCCTTACCTGGACCCTTCCTTCCAGAACACTGCCCCTCCTTCACAACCCGCGCAGCACGATGAGGACACCAGATCCCCTGTTTATTTTGGACACTTAATCCCCTTTGGACACTTTATTTTATTATTTCTGTTTAACAAAAGCCTCTCCGAGGCCTGACGCCATGCCCACTGTGTCTGTCGTTTGCTCCTCCCGCCACAGTGGTGGAGAATGCGGGCAAAGGCGGAGCTTAGACAGCGCAGTTGGGCAACACCGAAGACGTCATCCCCTCTCGCTCGCAAAAGTTCATGGAAATCCGCACTGGGACGGAGGAACGACGGAGACGGCCTCCCAGCCACCAAATGGGTAAGTGACGTTCCTTTTTATTGTCATTTTCCCTGTGGTTGGTTGAGGCTGTCGACTAAAACCCGGTTTCTCTGTCCCGGTTCCGGCGCGGTGCGAGAGGGAGAGTTGCCCGGAGAGGAATCCCTGCCCCGCCCACTCCGACCGCTGGAGCCTGGTTGAGGAAGGTAGCACTCCTGTGTGGGCGGCGGCCGGATGCGGGGATGTCGCTTGGGGGGGGGGGATTAGTCGGCTGCCTCCCCCCTAATTATCAGCATCTCCCCGTCCCTTATCGCCGCCCTTCACCAGGCTCCCGACGGGAGTGGGTGTGTGAGAGAGGAGGGGCTCTGAAACAGCCAGGTCTGGCGGCGTGTGATGAGGCACAACCTGAAGTGAATGGAGCCTCATCACCGCCGCTGTTATATGGCGAGTGTCTCTTCTGGAGACCGGTCTCTTCCCCGTGCATGCACGCTGGTGTCCTCGTGGGTCCAGGAAAGCGTTGAGGGAGCAACTGCCGCACCCGTACACGGCTGACGGGCCAGGATGCCGGGCCGTTTAATCCCCGGGAAGTGCCGCGGGCCAAGAGGTAGAAGATGGAGAAGCCGCCGCCCCTCGCGCCCGGACCTACATTACCTGGACCCTTCCTCAGAAACTGCCCCTCCTTCACAACCCGCGCAGCACGACGAGGACACCATCCCCTGTTTATTTTGGACACTTAATCCCCTTTGGACACTTTATTTTATTATTTCTGTTTAATAAAAGCCTCTCCGAGGCCTGACGCCACGCCCACTGTGTCTGTCGTTTGCTCCTCCCGCCACAATATATACAACCCCATCAGAAAAAGTTGGGACAGTATGGAAAACGCAAATAAAAAAAGAAAGTAGTGATTTCTAAAATTTACTTTGACTTGTATTTCATTGCAGACAATATGAACACAAAATATTTCATGTTTTGTCTGGTCAATATGCATTTTTATAGCCTTTTTATTCGCTGCAAAAATGAGCAATTTAGGGCTAGATGTAAGTTACGCATTTCAGGTGATGTCAGGTGATTGTAATTATGATTTGGTACAAAAGCACATCCAAGAAAGGTCTATCCTTTAGGAGCAAAGATGGGCCGAGGATCGCCAGTTTGCCAACAAATATGTGAGAAAATTATTATGTTTAAAAACAATGTTCCTCAAAGAAAGATAGGAAGAGATTTGGATATTTCACCTTCAACAGTGCATAACATAATTAAAAGATTCAAGGAATATGGAGGAATTTCAGTGCGTAAAGGACAAGGGCGCAAGCCTAAGCTGAACAACCGTGATCCGATCCCTCAGGCGGCACTGCATCAAGAATGTCATTCATCTTGATATCACCACATCAGGCTACTTTGGCAAACCTTTGTGAAGTACCACAATACGTAGTTACATCCACAAATGCCAGTTAAAACTATACTGTGCCAAAAGGAAACCCTATGTTAACAGTGTCCAGAAGCGCCGTCGACTTCTCTGGGCTCGGAGGCATCTGGGATGGACCATCACACAGTGGAAACGTGTACTGTGGTCAGATGAATCAGTATTTCAGGTATTTTTTGGGAGGAATGGACGTCGTGTGCTCCGGACCAAAGAAGAAAAGGATCATCCAGACTGTTACCAGCAACAAGTCCAAAAGCCAGGGTCTGTCATGGTATGGGGTTGTGTCAGTGCCCTTGGCAAAGGTAACTTGCACTTCTGTGATGGCACCATTAATGCTGAAAAGTACATAGAGATTTTGGAGCACAATATGCTGCCTTCAAGAAGACATCTTTTCCAGGGACGTCCATGCATATTTCAACAAGACAATGCAAAACCACATTCTGCACACATTACAAAGTCCTGGCTGCGGAGGAAGAGGGTACGGGTACTTGACTGGCCTGACTGCAGTCCCGACCTGTCTCCAATAGAGAATGCGTGGCGCATTTTGAAGCGCAAAATGCGACAACGAAGACCCCGTACTGTTGCCCACCTTAAGACTTGTTTGCAGGAAGAATGGGACAAAATTACACCTGAAACACTTCATCACTTGGTGTCTTCAGTCCCTAAACGTCTTTTAAGTGTTGTGAAAAGGAATGGCAACATTACAAAGTGGTAAATGCTTTACTGTCCCAACTTTTTTTGGAATGTGTTGCAGGTCTGAATGACAGGAAAGGATGTATATTTACAAATGACATGAAGTTGACCAGACAAAACATGAAATATTTTGTGTTCATATTGTCTGCAATGAAATACAAGTCAAAGTAAATTTAGAAATCACTACTTTCTTTTTTTAATTTGCGTTTTCCATACTGTCCCAACTTTTTCTGATTTGGGGTTGTATAATATATTGTATTCGTTCAGTACACATGCGTACCGAACCGAAAGACCCGTACCGAAACGGTTCGGTACGAATACGTGTACCGTTACACAATATATATGTGTGTGTGTGTGTGTGTATGTATATATGAATGTATATTATTTATTATGTATTTATTTATTTATTAAGCATTTATTTTTTTCGCATTATTTAATTTCCTTTATTAGTCTAATTGTTAATTTTTTTATTTACAGCTCTTGTTTTGTAATTGTTCATAGTTCTATTTTCATGCATATAAAAAGTTAATCTTTGTTTTTATTTTTGATTAGTAAACCCATATAGGTTTTTATTCTATTCTAAAATGGTTTTTAGCATTAAAATGGTTATTATTACTTTTCTCATGTGCATCTCTCAATCACAGGCAGCTGTATATGATTAAATATATGGTCATGTGACAAACATGATGCACGGTTTGCTAGATTAATGGTGCAAGACATCTAACCCCATCATTACTTATACACAGTTAAAGCTGGTTTATTGGTGAGTTCAATGAGCTGATGATATTGCAGATGATCATCCAATAAAAACCCCATTGATTTGCTTTCATCCAGCTGAGTTCTCATTAAGATTTTCGCTCGCTGTCTCATAGAGTTCACTCTGCCTCAGGGATGAACTGTTATACATAACCTCATTTTAAGAGAAAAAACACTTGTGATGATTTCGTCTGTTTATTATTGTCTTCAGTGATTACGTTAAACATTGTATACAGTATAAATATTTAAACTTCATATTTTCTGTGTTTGTAGTTCCGTGTGTTCACCGCCCCGTTCCACCGTGTGGAGTTTGCAGACTTCTGGCTGGCAGATCAACTCAATTCTCTGGTCATTGTGCTGTCGGATCTGGAGTATCTGGTCTGTTACTACAGCATGGAGCTGCAGTGGGGAGATCGCAGCGGCTTACTGCCCTCCACATATGGTAATTGATTCAGAATGAAGCCATCCTGTATTGTGCTGATTCAAGTTTTGACTGACTGAGCCATTCATGTTGAACCATCCTAATTTCAGCATTAGATGTAATGGTAGATGAATGGCCGGTTATGATTAGTTGCTCTTGCACATGAATTAAGATTGTACTGGCAGTGTCAACATAGACAGGAGTTCTTCAGGTTCAGTGGAGTTTATCATGTGAAATGGACCAGGAAATTCAGAGCATCAGCGGCTGTCTAATGGTGCAGAAATGTGTCACACCAGCTCAGAAATATAGGAAAATACTGGGAAAGAAGAGGAGGGACAGTGAGTGAAGAGAGAGTAAGAGAATGTGAGCAACAGAGCTCAACAGTACGGTCTGGTCAAGTATTAGTAGTTCAGATTTTTACTTCCAAATATGATGAATAGGCCCAAAATATTTTGAAAATGATTTCTTAATTTTTTCTTAATGAAGTTTATACTTTTATATTTTTATATTTTTTAATATTATTATTATTATTAAATATTTTGTATTAATGTATTATTAGTAGTAGTATTATATAATTTCAATGTAATTTTTGAAAAAGATAATATATCTCTGTGACAGTAGTAAATTCACAAACACATATTTTCTGTCTTTCTTGCAATTTTGAATATATATATTTAGATATTTTTGTATATATGTAAATATATTTCAGTTTATCAAAACTAAATGCATAAGATTTCAAGACAAAATCCTAATTTTTAAGTTTGTATATGCTTTAACATTACTACAATATTGAGAGTACAGTCTTGGAAATATCAATGTGCATTCATAATTGTCTCCTCCTACATAAGGTGATGAAAGGTGTAACAGTTATTCTTATGGAGTTCGGGCCATCATCCACTGTCTGCCTGCCTGGCTGCGGTTTGTTCAGTGTCTGCGACGTTACCGTGACACCAGGAGGGCCTTCCCTCACCTGGTGAATGCTGGGAAATACTCCACCACCTTCTTTGTGGTCACATTTGCAGCCCTCTACAGAACTCATAAAGGTAAAAACAAACAAACTGCAATTAATTACAAATATTACGTAATCATGTAACCAATACATTCACCGAAAGCAATACATTCACACTTATCAAAGCATGTTACAATTGTTATAATCAGCTTGACAAACAACAGTATGAACAGTCTGTGCCAAGTTCGGTGAATGCAGTTTAAAGGTTTAGTTCACCCAAATAATGAAAATTCTGTCATTAATTACTCACCCTCATATCGTTCCAAACCTGTAAGACATTCGTTCATCTTTGGAAGACAAATTAAGGCCCAGAAAGGTAGTAAGGACATCGTTAAAATAGTCCATGTGACATCAGTGGTTCAACCGCAATTTTATAAAGCTACGAGAATACTTTTTGTGCACAAAGAAAACAAAAATAAAGGCTTTATTCAACAATTTCTTCAAGATTAAAGAAGCTCTAAAAGTTTAATCTTGATGGAATCTGGTTAAAGCTTGTTTGCACTGATGTAATGAATATGTTGTTTTACTGTTCTGTGGAAATTGCTGTTAACATTGTTTGCCTACAGATACAGATGAATGGGCAACAAAAGCATGTTTTGAGAAAAGCAGAGAAAGAAAAAAATGACCCTGAGCCTGTCCTTGTCTGTTAGAGACTTGGTTTATATAGCAACATAAACAGCAAGCATCTACGTTTTATGTTAGAGATTAATTGCACAAAGACTTGGACATTTTTATAACCTAATAAGAGCTGTAGGAAACAGTTTGGAATTACATTTATGCATTTAAAAAAGAGCCGCCTGCTTTATAAAAACTAATTTGTCACCAAACACCACATTATGCATTCGATCACAGTAATTATCCTACGTTCGGCTCATATGAACTCTTAAAGAGTTTAAAAGCATGCCATTAAGATTCCAGACATATCCCACGTCTCTATCTACAATTACCGTCTGATTATTCTTCCACTGAAATCCATCTGAAGTGCGAAGACTGCTGCTCAAACATGTCTTTCTCTGTCTGTCTCACTCTCTCTTATCAAACAGTCAGCCTCCACGCCTTCCCGTATCTCTTCAGAAATACAACTTCAGCCCAAATCGATCTCAAAGCACTCGGCTAAGCCGTTTCATCCATTTCATTATTTATATGCACACATGGTCGTTTCTGGTTATTTCCCTTAAATGTCAGTGTTTAAATATCAAGCATGGGTGCATTTTGCTCTAGACTTCAGTGTGTATTAGAAACATCTCTGTATCGGTGATATAGATGAAGTCTGGACCGCAGCCCAGAGCATCTGCCTCATATGACTAAAAGAGGCCGCATTTAACCCAACATGGCAACCTTGCCACGCATTTGATGCATTCATTAGGATCCGCTTGAGATGTTCCTGGCAGAGAGCCTATTTAATATATGAATGCATCAGAAATCACCTCCATCATTTGTGCCCTGATTGAAACTGATGTTCGCTTTAGTTAGCTGCCCAGATAAATGAGTCCGTGGATTCAATTTATTTTAGTTTTCATGCAAACTAATCCCAAAGGAATGCAACATGTCTGAGCATAAGTAATGTTTAAATTAACATAGTCATGAGCCCAACAGGTGTGTGAGATTGAGATCAGTGGTAGAGATGAAAAGCATTACTGTTTCCCCACGTGTCGAGTGGCCTAATGGTTAAAATCTAGATTTGCAACCTAAAGGTTCTAGGTTCAGACCCAATGATTTATAAGTCTTTGTGAACTTTAATTATTGAAGTTTAATGTGTTACTCACCCAGCACCCTGGCATTATGACTACAAGTTTTGCATTGGTAAGTGGTTCTTATCCGTCAATAACCCCATTACACCTGCTTTCATATTTAGTGCTCTATTTCATTGTAGAAGTGATTGTAGAAATGGTAGAGAGTCAATATCATCAAAGATTTCATTAAAACTTTAATGAGAAATGTTGATCTGCCCTTAAGCTCAGCTGAAGAACTGATTTCTCTCCCCTTTAACACGATTAAAGGGGAGAGAAAATATGAAGCAAAACAGCAAAAAAGAAAAGAGGAAATGAAGGAAAATGGACTATCCAGAGGAGGTTGAGCTGTAATTGCCTGCCTGTGGCGAGACAGAATAGTGTGAGCGTATTGCTAGAATAATGATGAAGCGCTAAAGCACTGAAATTTGATTGGATTTTTTTTCTCTGTCACTCTGTATCAGACCTGGATCTTTGATCAAAACAAGCATTTTAGAGGAGAGCTATACAGATTTGTACATGGACAGGTGTTTAGCTGCTCTGATGGCTTCATTAGACAGGTTTAAACGGTTTCATGCGGACCACATGTACCCAGGAATACATAAGGTCCAGATGGAGAATGCAGGAATGATTGACTATGTAGTCACATATCACAGCTTGATTTTAAACTTCACTGTGTTAACCCCCAGTATGTGCATAAATATTACAGTTTAGTACAGATTAATCAGTTAACATACATGGGCAGTATTGGTTTGGGATTTTTGTTTCATACCTGGGCTTTAAATTCAATGATGCTCTTTTTATTCTATTCATTTGTTTATTTTGTCATGTAGCCATCATGTGGTCAGGTGCAGAGATTGACACATTCTATTCCCCATTCTGTACTCTATTACCAAAAACACCTAAAAGCTGTCAGTGTTGAAAGGATGAAAACCATTTCTTCTGTGTCCGAGCACTCAGCGGGATGTTGAGAGGGATTTGTGGTCCTCTGGGAAATGGGTTTGGGTCATCGTGGTTCATGTTTACATAAATCTGCCATTGTATTATTGAGATTAACCCAAAGTTCAGTGTGACCAGTAGTGGTCGACCGATATGGGTTTTTTAATGGCCGATGCTGATATCTAAAGAGTAGGGTGGCAGATGGCCTGTATTTACATATAATGATGACAAATGAGATCAAATATTTGATAGAATATTTACTTAAAATTCACTGAATCATTGAAAACAAAAATGTATATTATCATTTGACAAGGAGTTTGGAATTGATACAATAAGGAACTAACACTTCTGTTTATTGGCCTAACTGGTGAATGCTGTTGAGCTCAATTTGACCAAAATTTGCATATCCATCTGATATATACCCATTTGTCTTATTGAAAGGAAAAATATAATGGGCCAAATACTTTCATGAACATTACTGTTCAAAAATTAGGGGTCGGTAAGAGTCTTTTATGCTTACAATGGCTGCATTTATTTGATCAAAAATACAGTAAAAATCATGTGAAAAATACTGTATAAATACAGTAAACACCATGTGAAACATTGCAGTCTAAACGTTAACTTTTAACCTTTCTATTTGAATATTCATAATAACTGTTGTGCTGCTTAATATTTTTGTAGGGGCCTCCATACTTTTTTTTCAGAAACAAAACAGCATTTATTTAAAATAGTTTTTTTGTCACAAGTCTTTGCCAGTTTTGATTAATTTAATGTGTCATTGCTGAATGAATGTATATATGAATTAATATATATGTATATATATATATATATATATATATATATATATATATATATTACTGACTACTGACTCTACTGGTGGACTACTGGTATAGATAATCAA
Source organism: Schizothorax lantsangensis (assembly GCA_027422415.1). Taxonomy (NCBI): domain Eukaryota; kingdom Metazoa; phylum Chordata; class Actinopteri; order Cypriniformes; family Cyprinidae; genus Schizothorax; species Schizothorax lantsangensis. Next base: position 8,927,044 of record CM049851.1, on the reverse strand, counting down.
CAAAGTTTACTTTCATAGTATTTTATTTGACAAAAAAATATTAGTCAAGGTTTTATGCACCCTAAAAATGTTTTTTAGTGTTTCATGACCATTTTCCAGCCTCTTTCTGACCTCTGACTCAAGCTATTTTTGCTCCTGTACCTTTAAGACTTATAGTAAATGTCTTAGTTTTTGTAGGTGATCTAGTTTTGGTAAGGTTGAGCAAAAGGTTTTGTCAAAGTGCAATAATAATGCTCTGTCATGTGTATTAAGTATAGAAATATCTTGCATTGTAAAGTGTTAAACAAAAGACTGAAAATCAGCCCAAGCTTCTTCAGATTGCCTCTGGCCTGTGTGAAGAGATTAGACTAGCATTGCACTCTTAAAGGGTCTTATGGGGTGAACATCTGGATTTTCGGGTAATCTCAGGACACCATATTCAACATGGGCACTCGTAGATCAAGGCTGAAATAGGATGGACAGGGCTATTATGTGTTCTGGCGAAAAATGTCCTCCGCTGGTTTCCTGGCGCCTGGATGGCAGCGTGTGAAAGGCTTTATTAAGACTGATGGGCCTGTTCCAGATTCAGCCCCGTCTGCTGTCTGAGGCCTAAGAGATTTAACCATTCACTGACCTGAGACCTGCACTGTTCCACTATCTGATAAATGTCTCGCCCCTATTAACTTAAGCTGATGCTCTAATATTGTGCTGCAGGATGCCTCTTACTCTATTTCAGCTCTGCCTACTCTACTTTTGTATTGTATTGCCCTTTTGCAAAATAGATATCTTTTGGCATGGTTCCATATGTTCTCCCATGCCTCATCATCAATACTAGCTGCTAATTTCTTTTCCCATACAGCTTTTATCCTCTGCCTTTCAACAGATTATAGGGTTATTTATATATTAAAGCTGCTGATTAAAAAAACATGTAGTTATTTTATATACTTGTTATAAATGAGAATAAGGAATAAGGAGTTTGAATATTAAGAACTATATGTGATGTATTAATTTTGTGAAAGAGTAATGTAAAAAATAGCTGGATATATAATGTTGTTCAGAAGGTTCGTAAGATTGTTTTGATGTTTTTGAAAGATAGTCTTTTATGCTCACCAAGGTTTCATTTATATGATCCAAAATATAATGTCACCACAATATATATTGTCATACATATCTGATCAAAAATTAAAGCAGTTTAAAAGAACTGTTTTCTATTTTAATATATTTTAAATGTATTTCTTTTCCTGTAATGGCAAGGCTGGATTTTCAGCATCATAGCTCCAGTCTTCAGTGTCACATGATCCTTCAGAAATCATTCTAATATGTTGATTTCAGTTTGCAAGAAACTGCATTTTTATATGCATATGCAACAGAGAGTAAAAATAGTACAGGCTAATTGTTCACTAGATTTTAGTTTATATTAAAACATTTATATAAACTAAAAATTTTATATAAACTAAAACATTTTAAAAAAAAAAGCATTTTAATCATTGTATCATTGTTTTTAATAATATAAACACATTATTATATTATATGGTCATTTGTCATTGAATGACCTTTTAGTGACCTGGATGAATAAACACAGACACTATGGCATTAGTACTGCAAACACTGGTCTCATACAAAAACAAAATATGTAGTGTCTGGAATCCAACCGATTGAAGTGTAGATGGATGGATGGTAAACAGTCTCCCTCTAGTGGACATAGTGGTAATATCAAATTCACTTCCTCTGTTTCAGATCAGAAACACATCGATGCTGAGGTGTTTTTCTACATGCTGATCCTGTCTTCAGTCGTCAGTTCACTCTACACACTGATCTGGGACCTAAAGATGGACTGGGGTCTTTTCGACCGCAATGCAGGCGAGAATACCTTCCTGAGAGAGGAGATTGTTTACCCACATAAAGTAAGATATGGCAGAAAATAATATATCATCTTAATGCACCATATGGAATGTCAAAACATATAGTAAAATGTGTTGCATAATGGTCAAAAATCTGCTCTGGTGAGCACAATGTTGTAGGTTCAAACCTTCTGGGGAGCAAAGCAAAATAATCCTGCTAATCAGTTGGTTTGCTGCTCTTAAACTGGTTTAGTTGGTGCCCAAAACCAGTTGGAGCCCAGCAGACCAGCTTAGGTTGGTTTAAGCTGAAATTTTCATTTTCAGCAGGGATATTTATCTGTTACCACCAGTTCTCATGATGTCACTTCCTCTTCCTTTTAGGCCTACTACTACTGTGCCATTATAGAAGATGTGATCCTGCGCTTCGCCTGGACACTGCAGATCTCTCTGACTTCCATGACTGCCATTCCTTCCATCGAGGACATCGTGGTTACCATTTTAGCTCCTCTGGAAGTGTTTAGGTGAGATGATTGTGTAAAACAGGGATTCTTTTCATCAGCTGAATCCCTTTAAGATAAAATATTCACTTGAAGTAACACATTCACATTCTTGGTTCTCTATTGTTGGTTAATGGTCACATGACATGCCGGTAAAGAAATGAAATATATATATATTTTTTTTTTTTTTTTACATTTTTCTGATTTAATTAATTATTAATTTTTCATGAACTCACTAACCCCCTCCAGTTTCCTCACAAAGCCCATTTTTGGAAACCTTGTTGTAAAACATTCTCTCTTAATCCTTTGAATTGTTTTCTCCCTGTAGACGTTTCGTGTGGAACTTCTTCCGTCTTGAGAATGAGCACCTGAATAACTGCGGTGAGTTCCGAGCGGTGCGGGACATCTCAGTGGCTCCTCTAAACGCTGATGACCAGACGCTGCTGGAGCAGATGATGGATCAGGAGGATGGAGTCCGGAACAGACAGGGCAAAAAAAACTGGAAACGGAGCTACAGCCTGTCCTTACGACGACCCCTGCTATCCTCACAGTAAGAGATTTCTATATTAGATTTTATTTTAGATTTTTATTTTTATATTGTATATATCATACATATTTCATTGAGTTATAAGTAGGCAGCTTTGTTAAGTACACCTGTATACAATTCATATTCAATAAAATTACTGATAAGACTTAAAAAACTTTCATAAGCATCTCATTAACAAACATGTTATCCAATTCACTGCAAAAATGTTAAAAATATAAAACTAACTGATTTTATTTAAGTTAAAAAATAATATTTAACATCACCAAACCTATTTAAATGCTTTAGGTTACACACAGACACACACAAAAACTAAAACGCAAAAAAAATATTTAATTGTGTAAAAAATATAGTTCTAATATGCTGATTTGGTGCTGAAGAAACATTTCTTGTTTTTATCAATGTTGAAAATAGTTGTGCTGCTTAATATTTTTGTTGAAACCATGACATTAACCCTTTTTTCCCCTGAAAGTTCAAAAGAACAATATTTATTTTATACGAAATTTTTGCAAAACCAAAATCTTACTGACTCCAAATATCTGAGGTCAGTAAGTGGCATTTTAATAAAAATATGTGTGTTTCTCTGACAGGTCTAAGAAGGATACTAAGGTGCTCATTGAGGATACGGATGATGAGGCCTTCAGCTGAACCCAGATCTCGCTGTCACACCACCTGTCTCTGCTTTCTATTGGTTCCTCACAGAGCTGCCTCCGCACACCTGATCCCAAACACACACAGATACATACATATTCACACACTCACCAAACCATCCAAAGACAGAGTAGTGGACAGAGTTAAGCACAAAAACAGCCGTGAGACATATCAGGACACAACAGTGACATCGTACAAACACTAACACACACATCCAACGAGATAACACACGCACGGAAAAGCCAAGTGTGGAATTTTCCTCAAGGTACTTTTTTTATTAGACTTTTTCATTTTGTTCCTCTATATTGATACTTTTTTCTACATTTGTTTAGGTTTTTGAATCTATATTACTGCATATGACTGTTTACAAACTTAAAATAATAACTAGGAACTACAGGGAGGAGAGTTATCATATGAAAGAATAATATATCGTACACTGCACGGACTCAAGTCGCACACTATAACTGCAGCGCATTCAGAAATAACAACAGCTCAGTAGCTGATGTTTGTTATATTCTTTTAGTTGTTTTTTTTCTTTCATTTTATTTGTTTTTTTGAGTTGTCATGACATCAGAGTACGGCCCTGGTGGCACTTTTTGGAAATGATTCATATTTCTAAACCATAAAAAACATACAATGTTTAGAGATTTATTGTTTCATCATATTTAATATGCAAATGTGTTTTATTTTTTTATTTTTTAACATGCATTGCTTTGATATCAAAGCTGTCATATTTTTGCCATGTATGGTTTGTGTTTGAGAGAATGGAGTGTGTGTGTGTGTGTGTGTGTGTGTGTGTGTGTGTGTGTGTGTGTGTGTGTGTGTGTGTGTGTGTGTGTGTGTGTGTGTGTGTGTGTGTGTGTGTGTGTGTGTGTGTGTGTGTGTGTGTGTGTTTTCTTTTGGGGAGCGATAGCTGATGTTAAATGAAAAATGTATAGTCTGCTGTCCTCTTGCTGATGTATATTATTATTATTTTTATTGATACTTTGACCAGTGAAACTACTGTAAGTAAACCTGACATTGCTGGATAATATTTGAAATACTATTTGGGTAAAAAAAAAAAAAAGATCAGATGATTCTGTGAACTATTTCAAATGCAATGATGCACTAAACTGAAAATATTCTGGAATAATTGTCACCCAACTGCAAACTGAATGGAAGTGGACACATTTTTATTGAACTAATGTGTTTCTTACATGGCTTTTTGTATGCCATTACCACTGCAAGCCAAAGAGGAAATGCAAACACTGCCAGTCGATTATAATTCTTATGGTTGTGATATCAGTTTTGTATTGTGGTAAACCATATGATATGTTGTGCATCAAAAAGTAGTTCCTGTGGTGAGGAGACAAGCTTTTTCCTTACCGACATCTTAACTATGGTCGCAGTTTGATTATTTGTATGCTTGATGAGTGTGGCAACATCTTTAGAATCAGTTTTACATTTTGATGAAAAAATTTGATTTTACATGATCTATAATGTACATTTATGATGTAATTTTTTGCAAGACAGGTATAACTACCTTGTCTTTCATACATTTGTATACATAGTCTCTGAATTTCAAACAGCATATTTAGGAGAAAAGCGTCTGTTTTTCACCTCTTTATCATAATGCTTCGATAGCAGAGAGTGAAGACTGTCATTTTAACTTACAATGACTTTTTTATGATTAATATCCATTGTTGTCATCAAAAGAAAAGAAAATACCAGGGCTGTTTTAGCTGTGTTTTGCTTACTTTTTTCAGCTTTTACTTTACTTTGATACTCTTTCAACAGCATGCGTTCTTGTAGTTTTGCAAGCACAATCTTTCAGCTGTAACTAAAATCAAATGAAAAGATGGGTTTGTCTTCACAATCTCTTCTTATTTGCTCTTTAAAAGAAAAGTGTTAATGCTAACCAAAAAACAATGTACAGATAGCAGGCGTTGTGTTTGTGAGTAACATTTTAGTTGACTTTAAGTTTATTTATTTTTTTGCTTAAACACATTTAAGGCTAAATTTAAATGTTCATAATTTAGATACAAATCTATAACAGAAGAAAGGAAAAACTACATGTGATTTGTGGTTGCAAAAGAATATAGAGTGCTATCCTCATTGAAAATGTGGTGTTATTGTGTTAATGTGCGGTCCTTTTGTCCTTTAATATTAATGAAATGTCAATCTTGTTGTTCTCAAAATGATCCTTTGACACACTGTGTCTTACTTTGCTGTCTTTAGTTCTTGACTCTGAGAACTGACTGAATACTTTATCAAGTAGACTATCGAGTGGCACACAAAAAATTGTAGAAATGATACACTTTCTGAACCAATATCACCGTATATGGATGCTGAGCACAAATTTGCCCCATCCAGTGCTTTTTGTAATGCATTGCCAATTGTCTTGCCTGCATGCTGCTTTTGTTTTGCACTGTAAATAGTAAAAAAAATTACATTTTAAATGTGTAAAAGAATGCCGGTTAATTTATTGTACTTATTATTTATGTACAAGTTGGAGACTCTTGCTTTAAATGAGCAGTATTATGATAGATGAAGGGCATTTTTGATTAGTCACAATCCCACAGTCTTACATATGTGAATCATGTTGAAATAGTGTAACGTAAGACGCTTTAGTGAATATGGAATGTGATCGGTTTTATCTACAGTAGGTGTATATTTCTACTCATAACACTTTCATCCCCAGGGTTTGTGCCCATTTGACAGGACTTGGGTGACGGTGGTTTTAGGACGATATTGTGAACTGATCTGGCTGGAGGGAGGATTGGGACACGTTAACATTCTCATTAACACCCTATCTAGGGGTTCTGTAATGAGATGAACCCTCAAAATGTAGGGGTTTTATTTTGTACTTTTTTTTACTTTTTCAAATACAGAACTGGAATAATACACAAGCCCTGACATCATTTCTTCATGGGGGGGGAAACTATGTCGACTTGATTGCTTGCTAAACCCATGATGTTAAGTGCTTGATATCTCTGCATCTTTTCTATCTCATATCTTGATGTTGTATCCCTTCTTAAATACTTGACTTGATTGTTTGTAGTTTATAGATGGTTGTACTTTTGAGTAAGTAAAGACTTAAAGAAAAATAGAAAACACTTGTGGTTCTGTGATTAAATAGAGATATAAAAAGAGAGAAAATGTCTCCGAGTTCCCCTTTAACAGAGTAGTTTGTAAATGTTGAGTGTATTCTATGATGGTTCCACTAATGATCTCATTTGTGTTTCTGTATACACTTTGGTGATCCTGTCATATTTGGGTTTTATAAACCACGCTTATTTTTAAAACCTTCATTTTGTGTCAGCCTTTTTATTTTACTTTTCAAAAACAAGAGACTGACTCCAGTAACTAATTTAATGAATATTCAAATTGTTTTTTTCAAAATGTATGACTAAAGCAAGAGTAAACATGACACTTTGTCATGCAATTTCTCATTTAGACTGGTGAACTTTGACATTCAAAAACAAACCTCTGATACAAATGAATAATGCTGTAGAAAATGTAGTCTTTATACAAGAAGAATATGCATTTGATCAGAATTACTGGTCAAAGCAATTATAATGAGTCGTAAAACATTTTAAATCAATGCAAAACGACTTTTCTACAACATTCTCCCAGTGAACAAAAACGTGTGCAGAATCCCATTCATGCCTGCGGCCGCTGAGATCCCGTACGCTCCGCCTTCTTTCGGTTTGTGCGCATGCGCTTTTCAATTCTCCACAACTCCCTCCGTTTCCGGACCCTAGGATCGAGCGCACAGCTGCCGCCGAATTTAAAGAGACATACATCATTTGTTTAAAAAATACGACCATTGGAAAAAAAATACATGCATTGTTTCTGGTTCTCTTCGCGGGTATCGATGAGGGCTCGTTATTGATCCGAACGCTTGACGGTGTAGTTTTAGTAGGGATTGAGAGGTCTGAACACACTTGAGGGCTTGAGCTGGAAGTCTGTACTGGAGTAACGTTAACTGGGTGGCCGTCGGTAAAGTAGACCGGACTTGTGGGGGGAAGAGAGCTGGGTGGCCCCCCGATACGAACTGATTTTTGTACGCCAGAACAACCTGCAAACACGGAGGGACGGTAAATCATCGTGGCTTCGGTGGCTGTTGGTGGGGAAGGAAACGCACCATGGCGAAAATACAGGCTCGCAGCAGCACTGCGAAGCAAATCAACCAGATCCAAGACAAGGCCTATGTGGTTCAGAAGCAAGTCCAGCAGCAGCACTTTCAGAAATTAAAGGTAAGAAGCATTGCAGCAAGTGCATGTGTTTCCTTCTCTCTTACAACGCATTGTGTATTAGGAAGTGCTGTGCTGTTCATATGCATATGGGGCATATCAAAGCCTTCACACTGAGTGTGTGTGTAAATGGATTTGAAAATCTCACGCACTTATTTACATAATATAAAGCTGGAAAAGTCGATTTGCTGTCGCTTAACGCACGGATTCCTGTTCAAAGCAATGCTAGTTTACCAGTCATACATGATGGAAGTGTATCTGCTGAATTAAAGTCTAATGTTTTCTCCTTACGCGGTCGTGTTTTCACCGCTGCTCTTTGTTAAAACTAAAACCGGTGGATATTTAACGTTATTGTAGCTCCGCCAGAAATCACACTTCACACTCCGTTTGTTTAAGATTAAACAGGTTTATTTGATATAATTGACGTAGATAAGAGAAAGAAGGTTTTTTTTTGCTCTGCTAACAGCTGATTTTGTCATAAACGTGTCGCTTTTCGTTTTAACCCGACCTATGAAAGAAATGAAAAGTGTATGTTAAGCATATCTGAAGCGTTTCTCTGTTAAAAAGCAGTTTGAATCGCGTTTTGTTGTGAAATCGTAGCGGGGTTGTTGTGTGTTGTGACTAGCACTAACGTTAGTGCTAACGCAGCAAAGCTAAAAGAGTCAGTGAGCCTTTATTTTCCTCACTGAATATTAACAAAACCACAAAGAGAATATAAACCGGCTGTTTTTTCTCCCAAACCGCTTTATTTGGGTCACTTTTCTGCATCGCAGTGGTTGGGTAGGACATTGTAACTGTTCTTTTTATCTTGAAGGTTTATTTAGGCGTGCGTTTTTCTCGTTGGGTTTTTGTTCTTTTGAACAGAGAGGACAAAATCGAATAACTTGCGTTTTGTATGTGTGTAGTGGTTTAGATTTCACAGTGCTTTTTTGTTTCTCTTGCATAATTCAAAGAATGTAGACAACGTATTACTTTAATAGTAGAAGCAAATGCAAAGTCATTCAATGTGATGTGGATCCACATTCAATAGAAATGGACTCGATGTCACACATCAGTCCTTTCCGAGTCAAAAAAAATTGCCACAATACCACCATGGTGTTCTTCAGCGTAGGTCCTTAGTGCTGTGGCAGTAGTATGGAGCAGTTATTTGTATCATATGGTAATGCCATGGTACTTTAGTATATACCATGATAGTGAAATTCATGTATCTTTGCATTATGCTCCAAGGTGCTTCCATGAATACTATGGTTTTACCATTGTTACTTGTCAAAAAAGTTACTTTTTTTTTAATTGACATAAATACATGTTATTACCATCCCATACCTTTACTGTACCATGGTACCTCCACAGTACTTTTCTAACTGTATACATGCTTATTTTGTATTCTATTGTTTGGAAACATTATTTGGGTAAATAAGATTTACATCTGTTGCAGGTGGAGGATGCCTTATCTTACTTGGACCAAGTCAAAATACGGTTCGGAAATGATCCGGGAATATACAATAAGTTTCTGGATATCATGAAAGAGTTTAAATCTCAAAGGTATGTAGGTGTCTGTGCACTTTAAATGTATTCCAATGCACAAAAAGCTTTGTGTGATTGTATTTCTGATATCCCCATCCACAGCATTGACACACCAGGAGTGATCAACAGAGTTTCTCAGCTCTTCCATGGGCATCCTGACCTTGTCCTGGGGTTTAATGCCTTTCTACCGCCTGGTTATCGGATCGAAATTCCCAAGAATGGAATGGCATTTCTTCAGTCCCCGTTGTCCTCACAGGTAGGACTTGAGGTGCTTCAGTTTACTATTTGTTTGCGTTGGTGTCTGTCTTTTGTTCTTCATTTTCACTGTTTCAGTTCGTCAACCACGAAAAGGTCATCATTGAACCACATTCACAGATAATTTTACTTGTGTGACCTTTCTGAATGAAGCAAGATATTAGAAAAAAACAATTTAGGGTAGATCTTTATTTTTAGCTAACGGGACTTGAATAGATAGTGAAGCAAGTGTTGCATACTAGAATGCAAGTTTGCTAAAACAATTCCTAAATAGCTGTTTGGAAAAAAAATTGCCTTTTCAATAACACATATGGACTTTCTGGCAGAAGACAAAAGAAGAGGTGGTGCAAGTAATTTCATTTTAATGAGTGACTGCAAAGACAAATATTTTTTTATTTGGAATAATGTGCACTGATGAACTGATGAACTGTGCACAATAAAACAGGAATGTGTATTAAGAGAGAAAATGGGGTTGATATTGATTTCATGTTGACTTTGGCCCTGTCCCAAATGGGCCCCTTGCAAGCTTCCTTCAAGTTCACACTTTGGTGACGTCATGCCACATAGACGGTCAGAGAGTAGTCCAATTGACATTAGCTTTGTGTTTTAGAATAAATGGGCTGTTATTTCATGAAAATCTATAAGAGCTTTATAATTGCTTCCATGCCATTTTGATTGTCATGGTCAACATTTATAGTTGTAATTACTCGAAAATAATAATAATAATAAATTCATTACATTTATGTACCACAATTCTGGATATTTCCATTCAAAACAACTTTACACAGAGTTTTACAATGAATTCAGTTTGCTGATGAATTGTTCATACACAGAATTACCAAATTTTGCCATAAGTTAAATATATTAACTTTCTACAATATATATAAATATATTGTAGAAACTTAATTTCCTGTAAAGCTGCTTTGCAACGATTTGTATCGTAAAAAGCGCTATACAAATAAACTTGAATTGAATTGAATACCTTCAAGCATTCCAGTTATGAGTGTTTTATACCATGTTTTCTCAAATGCAATAGACAGATTATAAGCTATTTTTTTTTAACTAAACAAATACTTTTAATCAGCAAGGGTGAATTAAATTGATCAAACATACACTGAAGACAGTTATGTTACAATGGATTTCTATTTCGAACAAATGCTGTTCTTTTGAACTTTCTATTCATCAAAGAATCCTGAAAAAAATTATCGGAGTTAACATTAATAAAGCACAATCATTTTCAACATTTATAATAGTAAGAAATGTTCTTGAGCACCAAATCAGCTTATTAGAATGATTTCTGAAGAAACATGTGACACTTAAGACAGTGAAGCAATGATGCTGAAAATTCAGCTTTGCCATCACAGGAATAAATTACATTTTAAAATATATTAAAATAGTAAACAGTTATTTTTAATTGCAATAATATTTCAGAATATTGAACGAATAAATGCAGCCTTGTTAAGCATAAGAGACTTATGCATAGAAAACATTAAAAAAAACTATATTGTTATAAAAAAAACACTATATTGTTATAAAATATGATCAAAAACATTCATGAAATCTTACCAACCCCAAACTTTTGAATGGTAGTGTATGTTTTGCATTGTTGGTACTGTAGTGTATGTTATGTATTCTTGTTCTCCTGTTGTAATAAACCTATGTGGGGATGTTGGCTTTCTTGGTGTATTAAAGTAAGGATTTTCTTTGGTTTCTTTACTCTCAGGTCTCTCCAGGACCAGGAAGGAGCGCGGGCAGCTCTGTGGTTAGTGCCTCTTCATCAGCAGTGGCTGAAGCAGGACCAGCTCCGAATGAAGCTGTGACCTCTCCGGAGAGCATCGCTTCATCATCTGGACCTCCTGAACAATCAAGCAGGTTGTCACTTCCTCTGCCCAGCCGAGAGAGCCAATCACAGCCGGCCACCACGTCGGTGTCCCCTCCCACATCAGAGCCCAGTCCTGTGGAGTTTGATAGTGCCATCAGTTACGTCAATAAGATCAAAAACCGATTTTTGGACAACCCAGAAATCTACCGGGCCTTTCTGGAAATTCTACATACATACCAGGTGAGAGCAATAGTGAAATCACATTTTTATCCTTTTTTTTTTTTTTTTTGAGGTTTGACCCTACCTGCAACCTTTTGTATTACCAGCCCAGATAATAACTGGTTGGCTACCACCAATATCACAGAGCAATACTTTTGACTATCGACGTAAAGTCTGATCCACTACGCAGCATATTCTGGTCAAGAACTTTCCTTTTGTTATTATCTGCCATTTAGGTCAGCAAAAATGTCTGTAGCCTTTGTGATCTGAATTTCTGTCACTGTAAAAGTATAAAGTTCTCATAATTTTACAGACATTAAATATACATTTCTGCTTGTGGATGTCTTGCACTTCAGCAAGCCAATCAGATTGGAGCTTGTGATTTTTAGCAGATGGCTGCCTTTTTCATGCAGTATGCACCAGACTGTCAATGAACGGACTGTGGGCCATCCGTGGGTGTTCTGCCTGAGGCTGAAACTAGGCTACTACCTACTAGCGCTAAAGGAAATAGACTCTTGGACTGTTTTCCTACCCATCCCGTAAACTTATCGATGTTCATTGAATTGTGCGTCCTGTGTCCATCTGTAGAAGGAGCAGCTGGAGGTGAAGGAGAGCAGGGGGCGTAGCACTGGAGGAATGACCGAAGATGAGGTTTTCTCTAAAGTTGCAAGCCTTTTCAAAGGTCAAGAGGATCTGCTTGCGGAGTTTGGCCAGTTTTTGCCTGATGCAAAGAGATCTCTGGTTAGAAAATTACCTTTGTCTACTTTTTAAAAAAATGATTGTGTCTTGCACTTGTATCGATTTGCAAACATTTTCAGTTGTTTACACTGTCATGCAAAAGTTTGGGGTCAGTAAGTTTTGTTTTTAAAAAAAAAAAAAAATTATTCAGCAAGGATGTATCATACTGTATTGATCAACAATGACAGTAAAACATGTATAATGTTATGAAAGATTTCTGTTTCTTATGAATTCCTTTTAACATTCTATTCATCAAAAGATTCCAAAAAAGTGTCACATTTTCTACAAAAAATATTAGGCAGCACAACTGTTTTTGACATTGATAATAAGAATTTTTTATTTTTGCCATGTTTATTACTTTGCCATCACAGGAATAAATTACATTTTAAAATATATTAAAATAGAAAACTGTTGTTTTAAATTTTAATCAAGTTTACAATGTTTATTTTATTATTATTATTATTATTATTATTGATCAAACAAATACAGTCTTGGAGTGCCTAAGTCACTTCTTTCAAAACCATTAAAACATTTTACTGACCCCAGACTTTTGAAAGGTAGAGAAAGTATTAATAAATTAATACATTTATTTATTTATTTCTGACTGTCTTTGATTCCAGTTTACTGGAGGTTCTTTGACTGGCAAAGACAGTCTGAAGAAAGCAGAGGAAGAGGAAATGAATAAACAAAGCAAGAAGAGACCTAGACCCATGTTACTGCCCCACATGACCCCCCTTCTGAAGGTCAGAGTTCACAAAACTCTGCCAAAGCAGGGATACCATATGCCTATGTGTCCTAAAGACCTGCAGTATATGCTGGTTACTTGTGCTTAAACAATTTATTTGTTTTTATCCACATAGAAAAAAATGAAGTATTCCTGCTCCAAGGACCCATCATTTGCCTCTGTCGGAAAGCATGGAGTTTTACGGGAATTCACGTTCTTTGACAAGGTACGTTTCATAAACAAAATTTCTCTGAAATGTAAGTGGTAGTAAGTCAGGCATCGCCATAGGATTTATTATGCAGTCATAGCCATTGAACAATTTAATTTATTTTTTTAGGTTCGCCGTCTGCTCAAGAGTCAGGAGGTGTACGAGAATTTCTTACGCTGTATAGCTCTGTTCAATCAGGAAGTGGTTTCAGGGGCCGAACTCCTGCAGCTTGTGACTCCATTCTTGGGGTAAGAAAGATTTAAATAGGGCATGTTTATTTAATCCTGTTTGTTTTCATATGGTGCATTTTGCAGCCCTTTCATGTCAGTCATGAGTCATATGCCACTGGTGCCTAATTCTGTAGGAAGTTTCCAGAACTGTACACCCAGTTTAAGTCATTTTTGGGTGATAAAGAGCTGTCTCATGCCTACACGGGCCTCTCTGAGCGCTACATGGAGGGTGGAGGCAGAGAAGTGGATTACGCCTCCTGTAAACGCCTGGGATCCAGCTACAGAGCCCTGCCCAAGACCTACCAGCAGCCCAAATGCAGTGGCCGAACTGCTATATGCAAAGAGGTACTCCATTTTCAGAAATAGTTGAAATTGTGAAATGTTATGGAATCAATGTAATGTTTGTACTATTATTAATGTAATTAATGTCATGTACAGTATAATTGTCTATATGTTCTATGTATATATTATACATATTACTTCAGTATTTGTACTTATTATTGACAATATATAATTAATATGTGTGGATTTTTTTCTTTACTGCTTTAATTCATATTTCACCTCAGCAGTATGATAATAATATAAGATAAAATGATGCAAATCTACCATTACAAAAATGTCAGCCATGCTGCCATTAGGTCTTTAAAGGAGAGGCGTTAATGATGAGACAAATCCTGTCTTGGTCCCGATCCACAGATAATGGTACAAATCCGCAGAAGCCCAAATCTCCATGAATCATTTGGAAAATGGGGTGTTTCAGCCCCATTCACCCTGACACTGCTCTTTTTTCAGCTGAATTTGAATGGAAGCACTTATCATGAATAGCTCTTTTTCCAGGGTGCCTGCCTGGAGAACCCGGAGGGTAATAAGAAAATAGGAGAAAATAAGCTAGATATTCATGCCAAATCTGAAGTGGCTGGTGTATAAGACCTCTTTAAAAAGTGCAACCAGATATTGCTAAGGCTTCAGTCATGGGGTCAGAAACCTGGTGGTAGTACAAACGGTTTAAGCTCATTGTTTTATTGTAGGTGCTGAATGATACCTGGGTCTCATTCCCTTCCTGGTCAGAAGACTCCACTTTTGCGAGTTCCAAGAAAACACCATATGAAGAGCAACTTCATCGCTGTGAGGATGAGAGGTTTGAGGTAAGATGATCTCTTTGAAAAATATCAGGAGATTTAGGTTTCAACTGAAACTCAGTTGAGATTGATATAGATTTATTTTTTGCTTTGTAGCTGGATGTTGTGCTTGAGACTAATTTGGCAACGATAAGAGTTTTGGAAAGCGTGCAGAAGAAATTATCCCGCCTTTCGCCGGAGGATCAAGAGCGCTTCCGATTGGACGACTGTCTTGGTGGAACTTCTGAGGTCATCCAGCGTCGTGCAATCTATCGTATCTATGGTGACAAGGCTCCAGAAATCATAGACGGTTTAAAGAGGAGTCCAGCCACTGCCGTTCCTGTCGTACTCAAAAGGTTAACAAAAAAGTCTTATTTTTCTTTTCTCTCACCTAAATGACAATCAGGGTATCTCTAGTTATATTTGACAGCAAAAGTAATAAAATAGTTCAGGGGTCAACAACCTATTTATTTTGCATTTGCTGCTCTTAGCTTTCAGGGGGGAAAAAATCATTTAGATTTGCAAGACAGTGTACAGAGTTTATCAAACCAGCATAATTAATCACAAAAGGAAACAGTAATGTAATTTTTACACTATCCCTAATTTTGCAGTCATTTGTGTTTATAAAGTTTTAAGAGTTCCTCAATTGAACAGAAATTACATTTTGACTGAAGAATAAATGGATGATTTTCTTGCCATAGATTGAAAGCTAAAGAGGAGGAGTGGAGGGAGGCCCAGCAGGGCTTCAACAAAATCTGGAGAGAGCAATATGAGAAGGCGTATCTGAAATCACTGGACCACCAGGGTGTCAACTTCAAACAGAACGACATGAAGGCTCTTCGATCCAAGAGTCTTCTCAATGAAATAGAGAGCATCTATGACGAGGTGAGTTTAGCTGATCTTCTGTTTCTGAAGGCCTAATGACTCATTCTCAGTAGGGTGACCTGACGTCCCATTTTCCCGGGACAGTCCTGTATTTCGGCTCTATTTTAGTGTCCTGACTTAAGAAAAAATTATGTTTTGTCCCGTATTTCAAAATTTCTTTACGACTGGATGATCAGAGCGAGTAGTAGTGTTCTGTCATGCGATTACAGCCTAATCAAAGGTAGCCAAGCTCGTCGTAGAACAAAATGACCATCCAATCACAATTCGTTATCGATTAACTTGCAGTTATTGAAGGCGGGATAGGTGGAATCACAAATGACATACACCAGAAGTACTCGTGCATGATCAGTTCTCCTTGCACCTGAACTGCCAAATACACACACAGTTGTCAAAATGTCTATCGTGTGGAGCAGGGGTCATCAAACTTGATCCTGGAGGGCCGGTGTCCTGCAGAGTTTAGCTCCAACTTGCCTCAACACACCTGCCTGGAAGTTTCAAGTATACCTAGTAAGACCTTGATTAGCTGCTTCAGGTGTGTGATTAGGGTTGGAGCTAAACTCTGCAGGACACCGGCCCTCCAGGACCGAACTTGGTGACCCCTGGTGTGGAGTATCTCACGTAAATGCAGTCTGTTATGGCTTAAGTGAACATAAACAGGTGGGTGAAAACCAGATGTGTCTTAGTATATTACATACATTCATGCGGTCTTAAAGGGACAGCAGTGTAATTAAATACTTGTCCGTCTCATTAATGTTAATCAAACAACAAAACATTTTAAATAAATGTATACATGTTAAATAAACCCACTGGATTTGAAAAACAAGTTTATTTAATTTGTATCTCTATCATTTGTCTTATGGTTTGTAATTTGCTTCTTTGTTCTTTTTTTATATAACACATATATATATATATATATATATATATATATATATATATATATATATATATATATATATATATATATATATAGAGAGAGAGAGAGAGATCATGAAATAAAATTTCTCATACCGTAGTCATATTGCCCACCCATCCTGTATTCCACAATGAGAAATCTGGTCACCCTAATTCTCAGGATCTAGAAAAGAGCTTTTCCATAACTATAATCTGTCCTTCATTTTGAGTTGTAATTTCATATACTACATTATTTTGACAGTAGGAGTAATCATTTAGGTCTATGTCGACAATGATATGGACTTGAATAAATGTAGTCGCATTGGAGGTTAATAAAGGACTAAAATGACAAGTGAGTTCAGTAAACATTCTACTCAAATTCAGTCACGGTGACATTTGATTTGAAAAAATCAAAAGCTTAAATCATTGCATCTATTAACAGCATTTATTATTCAGTAAAATAGTCTCAAGCTGTATTTGGCACCCTTTTTCGTTTTATTCTTCTCACAATGTAAAAAATAAAGGAGGTATTTCAGTCACCCAATTTATTGAACATCTCATGAATTAGTCCACTCTACTACATATCAAATCTCTTTTTTTACTTCCCAAATCCTCTCACTTCTTTCTCCTGCTCTATTTTCATGGTGTGATTTTACAATGTCATATAATTTTTTTTGTCACTTTTGATCCCTATTAGCATCCATAACTTTGAGAACGTTTCTTAGGGAATGCAATAGACCAGATATGTTTTGTTTTTTTTATTTGCCAAAATAACATTTGGAATAATTTGTTTTTACAATAAATGACACAATCTTCTGGATGGGTTGAACTGAGACAAGTACAGTCCCATGTAACAGCAGTTTAAGTTAGGAACAGCACATAGATCTGTTTCTTTATTGTCTACTAATGCATGAACAATAAGAACTCAACACATTTTCTTCTTCGTCACCATTTTAATTCTGCATTACTGCTCAATAAAAACCGAGTACACGGTGTGAAATCTCATCTCAGGTCGCTTGCTACAAGAGTCTCAAATGTCATGCAGATAACTAGAGCTTTTGTTTTTTCCCCTCTACAGCGGCAGGAGCAGAGCACAGAAGAGGGCGGCGTGGGCCAGCAAGGTCATGATGGCTCAGGCACAAATTTGACCAGCGAACCCCACATGATCTTCACTTATGAAGACAAACAGATCCTGGAGGACGCCGCCTCCCTCATCATCTACCATGTCAAGCGGCAGCCCACCATCCACAAGGACGACAAGGACCACATCAAGCGTATCATCCAGCACTTTGTCCCAGACCTCTTTTTCACCCGTCGTGGAGAGCTTAGTGAGACAGAGGAGTTCACGGACGAGGAAGCCGAGGGTGAGGACAGCGCCGCCACAGGAGATGGAGTCTCAACAACAGGCGACCAGCAACAGCTGAACGGCGATTCCAGACGAAGACGATGCACTTCCCCTCGGAGCATGGACTCCTCTACGGCCACCCACAGTATGAATCCAGAAGGGGAGGCGGTGGATCTGCGGGACCCAGAGGCTGAGCACCAGAAGGAGCTGGATGGAGTCTACAACCTGTTCTTCGTCAATAATAACTGGTACTTCTTCCTGCGGCTGCACCAGACTCTGTGCTCACGGCTGCTAAGGGTTTACAGGCAGGCCGAGAGACAGTTACTGGAACATAGGGCAGAGCAGAATCGGGAACGGCTGCTCATGGGAGAGGGGCGCAGAGAAAAGGCAAACGACCTGGCCATGGAGCTGCGTCTAAAACAGCCCAGTAAGTAGATTTCCTGAACGATGCACATGTACACTTACACCTACACAAGTTTTGCTTTGGATGCCCCACTCACATTTGTTTTTTGATAGTTACTAACTTAGTTTTAGAACTAAATTAACAGGCTTGCACAAATTTTTACAAGCAATGTCTGTTGCATCAGGTGAAGTTGAGTTAGAGGAATATTACCCAGCGTTCTTAGACATGGTACGCAGTCTTCTGGATGGAAATCTGGAGTCCACGCAATACGAGGACACCCTGAGAGAGATGTTCACCATCTACGCTTACATCGGATTTACCATTGACAAGCTCATTCAGAACATCGTAAGACAGGTGGGTCAAAGAGTTGCATTACACCGCTAAGATTCTTGGGGCATTTGTATACTTTTAAAGGGGCTATACATTTTACAACCATTTTTCAACTCGCAGACCTTTTACAAATGACTGGTTTTGCTCTTGAAGTCTTGGAAGACTTTATGTAAATGACCTCAGTTCTGAATCACCCATTATCTTAATTGAATAGATATTAAATAGCCATTCATATGTAAACAGGCATGCAAATTTATTTAATTAAATTGCATTCTTTGCGATTTGATGATCACACTAAGCCGTAATACGATTTTGGTTTTATTTGAATTCATTATTAAGCCCTATTATGGCATCATAAGCATAAAAGTTCCCAAATAACTTATTTTTTTGCAGTTTGTGTTTCTTAAATGGTCGGAGTGAGCTGACTGGGAAGGGAACCTTAGACACAGAACATGTCTTTCCGTCTAAAAACATATGCAGCACTCAGGAATGTTAAAAAAAAAAAAAAAAAAACACTGCGCAGAATGCCACCTCCGCCATGTTTTCGTTAATTAAAACAATTGCCATGCCAACTTGCTACTGTAAACAATAGCTTGTACCACTTGCCCTGCCTCCGGGCTCTTCTGATAGGTCCACTGTTTTGGAATTGACATTGATGAGTGGCGCTGTGTGTAAAAGTTTTAATTCTTTTAGCTTGATATGGCATCTTAAAAATGCACACTCGTGTGCGAGACTGTGCAAGAGACGTGAGCGCAACGCTCATACACATTCGTCTAGCGCATGTCTACATAGAAAAACAATGGAAAAGTAGTTCATTAAAATTAAAATAAAAACACATTCTGTGAGAACGGCCCCTTAGGCTGTGAATGTTATAGTACTTTTATATTTCAAAAGAGCAAGTAAAATCTTTTTTTAGGTGTTAACATGCACTTCTCTCTGATTGACTCCAACAGCTTCAGCACTTGGTCAGTGATGAGGTGTGTCTGCAAGTCACTGAGCTGTACCTGGCCGAGAGGAAGAGGGGTGCTGCTGGTGGCAATCTCTCATCCCAGTGTGTCCGTGCCGCCTGGGAGACCAGCTTCCAATGGAAGGCTGAGAGAGTCATGGCTGAGGAAAACTGCTTCAAGGTGCTTGACCTAATGCTGTCCCTACATATGACCAAAATTTATGTGAAAATCTAATTTCAGATGTGATATTCACCTCCTCAGTTGCATTAATCCTATGAATTGTCATGTTTGTTTTGTAATTACCATTTTTAGTTAGTAATTTCTTGGCTGTTTCTCATCAGGTCATGTTCATTCAAAACAAAGGTCAGGTGACCTTAACGATCGAGTTACTGGACACGGAGGAGGCCCAAGGCGATGACTCTCTGGATGTTCAGGTACCTCCACACAAAGTTCTGTATTTTTACAACAGAAAATACTTCTGAAACATGGGTTGTTTTTTCTTAGAAAACTTTAAAGCGTCAAATGTAATGGGGTGATCTGGTTTGGTGAGGCAGGAGTGTAATCTTGTTTTCTAATGCATTAATATTTATGTCTTGTTTCAGAGCCTGTCTAATTATATGGAGCAGTATATAGGAACTGAGTCTGTATTCTGTCAGACAGAAGGATACTACTTCAAGCCTGTGTTTCTACCCAGGTAAAAAACTTGTTTGCACTTGTTTAACCTGCTTTATTTATGCCTGTTCTTTCTCTTTTGTAGCCAGAAGGTTAATTGTTAATTTGTTTAGAGGTGCATAATTAATTTCATTTCTGCTCTGCTCCACTTTTTTATTTATTTTTTGTTTTGATTTGTATTGTTTTGTTTACAAGCCCAATATTACTTGCTTTCTCTCAATTATTTTTAGACTAATTTTTTCTGACCTTGTTTCTGGTATAAATTAGGTATAATTGGGGCTGATTGTCTCATCGCTTTTGTAATATAAACTAAAAATTGCTTGTTCAAATGTAATAAATGTCGAATTAAGGTGAAACTAGATTGACATTTGTTCTGCTCCTCACCTTTAGGAATCTGAGGCATTTCCGTGGCTGGCAGCTCAAGCAGGTGGAAGCCATGCGCTGCCGGAGAGAGTGGCATCGGAAGATGGGTGTGGAGACAGCGGGGAACCTGGACTGCCGTTTCAAACTAAACACACACAAGATGGTGTTTGTGATGAACTCTGAAGACTACATGTACCGCCGAGGGGCCCTGGTGAAGGCTCGGAGGGTATGTTAATAAAATACAGCAAAAAGATTCTGAACATTTCTGTAGTCAATATACATTTTTCGTTCTAGTATTTCATCAGTTAAATTCTAATCTCTATAAAAATATTTTCAAAAATACTTTTAGAACTGTTAAATCCAAATAATAAATGATGCTAACCATATAACTCATGCATGGTTAAGATCACAAAATAATACATTTATTAACCTTTAAAAGATACGAAAATGCTTCCCATATCTTACCATATTCCCATATACACTTCCATTCAAAAGTTTGTGGTCGGTAAGACTTTTGTTTTTGAAAGAAGTTTCTTATGCTTAAGGCTTCATTTATTTGATAAACACTGTAATATTTGAAATATGATTACAATTTTCTATTTTACAACTGTTTTCTATTTTAATATATTTCAAAATATAATTTATTCTTGTGATGACTGTCACTTTTGATCCATTTAATGCATCCTTCTTGGATAAGTAAAAAAAAGAAAATCTTATTAACACCAAACTTTTAAAAAGTAGGGACTTTCACACCTTTTCATAGTTCCTTGAACTATTGGTAGAAGTACCTGCTTTTTGGCGCGTTCGCCCCGCAGGAACCAGGAAAATATTTAGTTCTTGGAACTCCGTTTGGGGAACTCAATTAGCTCCAACTTCAGAATAGGATCTAAAACAGTTCTATAGAAATGATCAGTGATGTACGTGTATGCTGATTGGCCAAACGCATACGAAACACCAGCTACCTGGCATTTTAAAAAAGCCATGTAAAAATATTTTCTCCACCAACGTGGAAAACTGCAAAAACGCCATTTAGCTACCTGGTGTCTGCAGTGTTCTGTTCTTTTCTCAGCCTCGATGATATTTAACACTGCAAGTTGTCACATTTTTTTAATGCTTTTTCATTTGCGTAAATTGTGCGTTTAATAATCTCCATTATCACGAAACCCACGACACACACAACAAAAACAGCTCCGATCACAGCATCCTCCATTGTTGACATTTGTAAATGCTACGAATAAAGACGCCGCTGGGGGCCGCTTCAGAGATCCTGCTGCCGGGGCGAATGCAACCAGGAAAACGACCCGTGGGCGAAATTGGTTCTTTAGAACCACCATGCTGGCTAGTTCCTAGAACCACATGGTGCGAAAGCCCCTAGTAGTGTACTTATTTATTTTTGTCCCATCTCTTCCTCTAGTCCCAGCACAGAGTAGCACGGGCCCAGCACGAGCGCTTTGAGCAGTGGCACCGGGGCTGGTTGAGCGAGCATGTGTCCTCCGGCGCCGAGCGTAGCGTGCAGGACTGGCTCATGGGAGAAGAGGACGAGGACATGATCCCCTGCAAGACCACCTGTGTGTCCATGCAGGTCAAAGGCTTACATGTCAACAGGTACCAGGTGCACTACAACAGCAAGCCCCCCTCCTCACCGTAACAACCTCAAGCCTTGGGATGGATTTTGGTGATCTCTCTCTCTCTCTCTGTTTTCTCTCTTTGTCTCTTTCTCGCTCACTCTTTCAAATGGCCGAGCTTAAACATGCTTGGCTGAAACACAGCGAACAGACAGGAGTGGTTTGAGGACAGACAGCTGCTCAAAGGAGGGAATGCCTCATTAAAAAGCATCACATCTCGACACTAGTCCATCATGATCGATGCAGTTACCAGACGTTTCAGAAATGTGAATGTCAATGTTTTTTTTATAAAGAAAGTCCATTGTAGTTTTTAGCTCCTTAAATCAGAGTTTTGTTTTGTTTATACTGAAGTATTGAGAGACTAGGTTTAAAGTATGTCTACAACATCTGTATGTCTTTTTGTACGGTAAAGTCGACTCAAGAGCTCGAGCAATTGCATATATACAGCAGAAAGATTATTCTGTGTGCATTTTCTTGGCTATGAATGATGACTTGGAAAAATAGTTTTTCTGGCGCACACTGGCATCTTATCCGTAACGTCCTTGTTTTAGTTCTCTGTTTTGTGTTCTTTGTTTTCATCGTCTCTTATAACTGAACAGAGGATCGCCAGTGTCGCCCGTCAATCACTGCTCATGATTTATAGTCGATTTTGTTAAACATCCAGATCATGTATCATATCGATCTCGCCAAATCCTTGCTTTTGTTTGGTGTAATTTTTACATATTAAAACAGAAAAATGACAAAATATCAGTGTTTTGAAAAAAGAATGTATAACATTTATCCTGTATCAGTTATCACAAAATAAACAACCTAGTTGTGCAGTTCTTAAAGAACGGGTCGTGATTCTTGGTGAATTCTCACCTTTTCATCAGAAGATTGTGCATTTGGAATAGCAACATTATCCTGTCTTATGGTTTATTGATAGCTTTCAGTCATGTGGCCGGCTGGAAGACCTGGAGGGCAAAACATCCATAGAACTGCAGCACAAGCCTGTCAATTTTCCATCTGTTTCACAGCCGCAAATATTTAGATCACCTCTCAAAAGAATAAAACAGAGGTATGTGAACAAAATGCAAGTTTTGGCCATTTGCGATCCATATTAATCACCCGCGGCAATATTTCAATCATAAACAGTGCGACAAAACGTTGTAAAAACACTTAAAGTGCCTTAATATATTTAAAACAGTAATATTAAAAGATCAAATTCAGCCATCACCATATTAATGACACATAATTTACATAGACAAAACAGATGAGGCCGGAATATGAACGCAATCCGCTTAATGGTTCAGTGTTTTCCTTCTAATGGTTTTCTATGGGAAACCATTTCATGTGAAACTTTGCACATTGCGTTATATTCTGGCTCCATCTTCTTGCCTGTACAAAATGTACATCAATGAGGTGTTTCCTGAATTTCACCTTTTAATATCTGCGTTTTACTACATTAATACTTAATGCAATCTGCGTAAAAATAGCTGGCGGTCAGTGGAGCAAAGCTTCGTTTTGTCCTCCAGGTGGGCGTTCCTACAAGGGTGTGACGTCACGTGAAAACTATCAATTGGATGTTACAATTTAATATTTATCTATCTGCAGATACCATGGTGGAAAACCAGCTTTTTTTAATACATGTTTGGACAGGCAGAAGATTTTCTGTGAAATATCATCCAAATACAGTTGAACAAAGTGTCTGGGTCATGTTTCACCTCACTTTTTTTTTTTTCTCTTTTATTTTTTAAATGACGTTTAAGCACATTTCCTGAAGATCCTTATTACATTTTACGTTAAAAACACTTTTTTTTTTTCTTTTTTTTTAAACCTCCATAAATGAAATCCAGTACAATAAATACTAGAAAGGTATATATTTATTTATTTATTTATATATATTTATTATTTGGTAAATGTGTGGTAATGTTAAACTGTCATCAAAATGTATGACATTTTAATGGTCTTCAATAAGCTTAATTTGATTTATGGTTTACAGTGTCTTTTTTTTTCTTTCTTTTTTGGCAGGAATTTCTCCCCTGGTTTCATGATATTCACCCGGAAAGTTTTTTTTTTTTGTAATTATTATATATTTAATAATATGATTGTTTACTTTTTATTATTTTGATTTTTTTATTGGGTAAATATGTGGTAATGTTAAACTGTCATGAAAATGTCAAAATGCAATACATGTTAATATTCCTCAAGCTTAATTTTATTTATGGTTTACAAAATATATTTTTTTTCTAATGATTTTGGGCAGAAATATCTTGAATGGTTTCATGAAATTAATCCAGAAAGTTTTTTAAAATTACTATGCATTTTATAATATGATTATTAATATGATATGTATTTTATCATTTGATTATTAATATGATTTAATAATAATAATTATTATTTATTTTAAATATTTATTTTTCTTACATAGCTTTTCAGACAGAGGGGAGTCTTGGAAGTTGCAAATGGCTTTCACTTGGGGCTTGTGTTCACTCTTTCATATCTGTCTGTCTGTCTCTGTCTATCTAGTATATCTATGTGTATGTATCTTTTTTTTTTTTTTTTTTTTTTTTTAAGAGTTAGTTACTTGTCTTCACAAAGCCAATTGGGTGCTTCCTCTTTCATAGCTTATAAATAGACCCAGATGCGGGCTGTATATGAACTTTGAAAGGGGATTTGGCTCTTACAGACCACTTTGGTTTGTTCCAAAATGTCAAGTTTAACATAACTTCAGTAAGGGTAATAATTTCTGTGTGAGAAAACACTTCATTGATCTCAAAAAGTACTTTTATGTTCACATTTTTGCTTTGATGCCTTATATTTTAAGTTCAAATCAAAACGTGATGAACTTTATTCCTTTTTGATTGAGTTTTGGCCCAGCAGGGGGTGTGATTTGCCTGTTGGAGGATGCACACTTTTGGTGTGGGTGTGGGTAGCCTTAAACTACAGAGCGAGAGAAAGAGAAGGCAGTGAAAAAAGGAAAAACGGAGAGTAAAATTGCTGCAGTCATGGACTTGCGCTCAGAACTGCTCAAGTCCATTTGGTACGCTTTCACCGCTCTAGATGTGGAGAAGAGTGGAAAGGTGTCCAAGTCTCAACTAAAGGTGAGCTGCAAATCCATTCATGCACTGATAAAACTTTCAGATGTTGGAGGCTGAAAATTGGGGTCCCGTATGGCTCTCAGATCTCAAGGGCTTAAAATGGTCTAACATATTCCTTGATCTGAAGGACAGAAAGAAGGTTCAGTAATCAATTCATGCACAAGTTTTTTTCCATCCTATGTTATGCTTAAAAGATGCCATGCACTTGCTTTAACTGCTTGCGATGTGTTTCCTGTGTGTCATTATGCCACATGGTCTATAGTGAACTTACTGAATATCTGGGTCACAGGTTTTCTTTTACAATTGCCCATTTATAAGACTGAAGAGACCTGGTCATTCAAACAGTCACATTATTTTAATGGGAAATATTAATTTCTTTTTTCTTCCTCTATTTCATGTTTTCTTCTTTTTTTCTACATTTATAAAGGTTATGTCTGATCTTGCAGTCTCATGATTAGGTTTTGTCCAGTCCATGTCTCAGGCTGACCGGCAGTAACAGAGCCTCTCTGACTCTTGGGCATTTCGGGTCTGAAGCTGTAAATGGACTCAAACTGTTTGAATCTTAAGCTTTGAGAACGGTGGTCACCGGATGTGTGTAGTGAGATCACACTCTTTGTACTTTGTAACATCATGGTTTGATCTACTCATCTCTAGTCCACAACGTCAGCTCTGTAATTTTCAAAGAAACATTTAGAGAAGTTCCCAAGCAAAGTTAGAGAAGTAATGCAATGTAGCCCTGCTGTTGCTGTTGAGAGTCTATCAGCAAATTATGTGTTTCAAAATCTTGCCTGGTGTTATTTTAAATATTTTTTAAGTAATTAAATAAGACTTTTGATCCCATGATTGTGGGTTAAATCAAACCTCTGTGTGAGCAGAGAATGCTAGTGTGTATAAATAGAGCAGACCTCTGTGGCCTGCTTCCTTTTGAGGTTGTAATGATGCATGAAATATTTATGCTTCTAAAAATCGAATTTCAGGCCTATTCTGAACTGCAAAATTGTGTAAAACTTAAAGGAATAGTTCACCCAAAAATTAAATTTGTGGAAAATTTACTCACCCTCAAAATTTAGATGAGTTTTTCTTCATCTAAAAGATTTGGAGAAATGTAGCATTACATCACTTGCTCAACAATGGATCCTCTGCAGTGAATGGGTGCCGTCAGAATAAGAGTTCAAACAGCTGATTAAAAAAAATCACAATAATCCACATGACTCCAGTCCATCAGTTAACATCTTTTGAATTGAAAAGCTGTGTGTTTGTGTGACACAAATTCATTAGTAAACTATTGCTTTGTCCATAATATTGTTTTCTCTAGTGAAAAAAAGTTGTCTTGTTTCAATCAAGAGATAAAAATGCACATATCAAGCACGGTTTACAACCAAAGACAGACCAAAACAGTTTTAAACAAATATTTAGGTGGATTTTGATATCAGGACAAAAGGAATGGACTTTATCCCTGGAGAAAGCGTTATCATGAATTATGGACTTGTATTTTGGCAAGTTTAAAGTTAAAATGTCTTGATGAATTTGTTTCTTAAAAATACGCAGCTTGTCACAAGACATTAATTGATGGACTGGACTCGTGTGGATTGTTGAGATGTTTTTATCAGCTGTTTGAACTCTCATTCTGACGGCACCCATTCACTACAGAGGATCCACTGGTGAGCAATTTATGTAAAGTTAAATTTCTCCAAATCTGTTAATATGAAGAAAGAAACTCATCTACATCTTTGATGGCCTAAATTTTCAGCAAATTTTCATTTTGGGGTGAATTATTCCTTAATGGAATAGTAACAGAATCAATAAATTCCTTTGATAAAAGTATCAATAATTTCTCATGTAATACTTCGTGTATATATGAGTTTTGGCATATGATATTGTTTAAGATCTGTGCTATTGCTCTGCAGGTCTTGTCTCATAATCTTTACACGGTTCTGTGTATCCCACACGATCCAGCGGCTCTCGAGGAACACTTCAGAGATGATGACGACGGTCCAGTGTCCAGTCAGGGATACATGCCTTACCTCAACAAATACATCCTGGACAAGGTACACAACCTCTCTTATTCTCTTACAGTATGTATTCTGTTTGGAGACAGGCTTTATATATCATCCTGTGTAAGACAATGTGTTTTTGTGCATGTATATCTGCTGGTCAGTATAACTCAAATGGAAAAAAATATTGTTTTTATCAACATTAACATTTATCATGAACATTCTTGCTTTTCTTCTTTAGTCAGTTTCTGACTGAGTGTTTGTCTCCTCTGTGTTAGGTGGTGGAAGGCACGTTTGTCAAAGAAAATGTGGATGAGCTCTGCTGGACTCTTACTGCCAAGAAGAACTATCGACCAGAGGGAAAGTGCGTTTTACCTGGAAAAGACGCCTTCCGGCTCTGGTGCCTGTTCATATTTCTCTCGGAGGACAGATATCCTCTGGTCATTGTCCCTGATGAGGTGAGATTCATGCATTATTTGTCATTTAGATCAATTTTTAGAAACCTTAAGCCCATCAGTACACAGTTTTGCTATGAGTACTAGACGTTTCATTATTCTGAACGTGTTAAATAAACACTTTGTTCACACTAAAGCCACACTTAAAAATGTATACATTTTATTTGATAAAATTTCAAACCAAGTGCCATCTGTCTTAAAGATAAAGAAGTTAGCTATGTTTCAAATGATAAACAACAGATATATTTTTCAAAGTGAAGACAAAAATATTTAGACAGTTTCTGGTTGTCATCTTGGTAGACGTTTTTGTATCTCGTTATGATGAACTTCACATGTGGCTATCCTGAGGAGAACTGACGTCACACATCGACTAAAATGAGAACAGATAGTTCAAAGTTAAAAAAATCTGCTGAAATTATATTCACACATTAAGTGTGACTCTCAAATATGTCTACAAATACTGTTAGAGTCTTTATATTACTCCTATTAAAACTAGTGTACCTTTATCTCTCTCCTGACTCTTTGAATGCTGAGAACTTGAGTGTAAATCACATCAGACACCTTAAACCTGCTGCTAACCACAGGACCACCATTGGCTATATGCTTTTTGCTTATTTCTATTTTTCCTCTTCAACTGAAACTGTTTACCATCAAAAGCCCTGCAGGTTTTTCAGTTTCAGATATAATCATAGGGCCAAATCCGCTAGTAGCCTATGTCATGTTCATCAGTACCCTGTCTGCTTTTCATTGTGAACGGCACAACGCTTGCATTTGTGCTTTAAACTAGCAGTTGTTTGCTTTCTTTAAATAGCTTTTGTCAGGAAATAAGAGCGATGTAGCTGTCACTGGGAAGACGTTAGAGCTGATTTGGCTGATAAGATACTACAGTCAAGCCTTTACAAACTGTTTGCAATATTATAAACTTTTAGATATCATTTTTGGCAACTGCATTTACATGCTTAAAACAATGTCATTTTTTCTCTTTCTGTCTTTTTTGTCTTTGCTGAATTTGTCTGTTTTCTCAACGCCGTTGTGGTGTTTCTTGTCTTGCAGCTTGGTTGATTTCCTGTGCCCTCTTTTGCAACTGTTGGTAAAATGTAACTTGTGACAGTTTCACAGAAGAGGAGAAAGAAAGAATGGAGTACAAACATCAATTTTGGTGTTTCATAAAACAATTATAGCAGTTGCAGTATTAAAATAAACAAGTGCTGTTTGAACACAGTATTTTGAAGCTGGTTGGTAAATGCACCGCAGCAGCATCAGATGGCTGCTCTTATCTTCACACAATCTCATATGTAAATATTATTGCTATTTTTTATTTTTTTTCACAGGTTGAATATTTACTGAAGAAGTTATGCATGGCTATGAGTGTTGAGCTAAACTGTGTTGAACTGGAAGACTTCATTTCCCAAGATTCTGTTCAGAAGAACGGCTTCATTGTATGGGCCTTTCTGGAGATGATGAATTCTGGGAAACTAATGAGGGGCATTGCCAAAGACACCATCAGTATGGCAATAGAGGAGGTGTACCGGGAAATAGTGGGTGATGTGTTGAAAGAGGTATTAGCTTTATCTATTTATATTAGTATTTATTTAATAATCATGTCTGTTATGTTGTAATGACATTCTCAGGAAACTGGGCCATGACTAAATCATATGATTTTGTTTATGGTTGATTCTTAAACCATTACCCCAAGCAGTGTTGCCAGGTCCACGGTTTTCCCGCATACTTTGGCTACTTTTATACTGTTGCTGTGGTTGTTCTTTTGTTCTTTTAGATTAGGAACCCCCTGGAAGGAGGTTTTGACCCCCCAGAAACCGATTGGGTTAGTTTTGGCTGTGATTGGCCTAGTTTTGAGTACCAATTGTGCTGGTTTGTTTTGCAGACCTGGCAACCCTGACCCCAAGCCTCTGTGTAGTTACAGCTTTGCAAAATACAAAAAAATATGTATCATTACCAACCTATTATTTCAAATTCTACATGTATTACTGTTCAAAAGTTTGTAAGATTTTTTTTTTACGTTTTCAAAATAAGGTTTTTTTTTGCTCACCAAAATACAGTTAAAAATAATATTGTGAAATATTATTACAATTTAAAATAACAGTTTTTTATTTAAAAATATTTTAAAGTGACAATTATTCCTGTAGTGACAGAGGTGAATTTTTAATGTGTTCAGTGTCTTCAATGTCACATGATCCTTCAGCAATCATACTAATATGCTGATTTTCTGCTAAAGAAACTTTTCTTTTTATTATTAAAGTTGAAGAGTTAAAAAATAACAGCATTTATTTGAAAATGTTTTGTAACAATGTTATGATTATAATTATAATTATCATTTTTGTCCATTTCAATGAAAAACAACATTTAATATAAAAATAATATATTAAAAATAAAGGTTGGCATTACACACCGAACAAAGGTAAATCTATTAAATAATGTGATTATGTTTTAGTATTAGTACACCCTAAACACACATATGGCATGAGAAAGATCCTGTTAAACATGACAACATTATAATGTGACACGTGTACATATTGAAATACCAACAACTTTCACCAAATACTCTTTGTGCAATTATGTGTCTGTGGGTATATTTGATGTATTTATAAAAAAATATCCTTGCTTCTTGACACCAGGGATATCTGTGGAAGAAAGGTCAGTTGAGGAGAAACTGGATTGAGCGTTGGTTCACCCTGAGACCCAGCACTTTAATTTACTTCACTACCGAGGACCGCAAAGACCGCAAAGGCAACATTCAGCTCGATGGAAACTGCTGTGTAGAGGTAGGGCACAAGTGTCTGTGGTTTGCATGTGTTGTTATTAGAAGTAAAGCTGGTATAATTCTATAGTGGTGTAGTATCAGTACCACCTCATGAATGCATGAGACACAGGAACTTGTCAGCATTTTTAGCTGGTTATTGGCTGTCCGTTAACACACAATACAAAGAGAACATCTGCTTCTGTGATCAACAGAGCCATGTGTGAAATATTTCTCTGCTCTGTATATGAGGTTCTTCCTGACAGAGATGGGAAGAGGTGTATGTTCTGTCTGAAGACGCTCACCAAGACCTATGAACTCAGTGCATCTGACACCAAACAGAGGCAGGAGTGGACTACAGGTCTGCATGCATTATGATTTGTCGTTTTGATAATTTGTCAGGTGTTCTGTTTGTAAATTGTAGGGAGAGTTTGAAGATGTTTATTTCCCTGTCTAGTTTCCCTTTCTTCACCTTGTTCCTCAGGACACTTTTCTTTACATTTACAATTGGCCATTGTTGTTGTGTAACCTTTAAACATATTTTTTTTTTAAATAATGCATCACTGTCACTGTGGTTTGGAAATGCCTTTGTTAGTGAAAACCTGTGACATTTCGAAGGTTGACTTTTTACTCACTGGGTGTTTAGTGAGACTTTCTAAAATGAAACTGCACAGGGAAACTTTTGAACTTACCTAGGTAACTTTCACCTGGTGGATAATAAGACAGGTGAAATAAATCCCATAAACTTAAGCCTCAATTATCATAGAGCATTGAAGATTGGCTTTTTTTATAGACTTTGGCCTTAAAGCAATTACCTAGAAACCACCCACAACACTAGAGCAACTTCATAGCAAAATGCTAAAAACATCTTAGAATACATTGACACCAATAATTTTTTTTTTTTTTTTTTTGTTATTTTGCATTTATATTACTCCTTTTTTTCTACCAGCTATCCAAACAGCCATCCGGCTGCATGTGGAGGGTAAAACTTCTCTTCATAAGGACCTAAAGTTGAAACGACGTGAGCAGCGGGAACAGAGAGAGAAGAGGCGGGAGGCGAAGGAGCAGGAGCTGCAGCGCTTACGGGCCCTGCAGGAGGAGCGAGAGAGGAAGATGGCAGAGCTGGAGCTGCTGAAGGAGGCACAGAGACAGGCGCAGGCGCTGCTGGAGCAGGACGAACTCCACAGACGACAGCAACACGAACAACTCCAGCAGGCCCTGGAGATCCAGCTCAAAGAGGCTGAAGAGGTCATCTATCTATCTATCTGTCTATCTATCTATCTATCTATCTATCTATGGTTTGTCCATTTATCTATCTGTCTATCTGTCTATCTATCAATTTATGGTTTGTTCATCTGTCTGTCTGTCTATCTATCTATCTATCTATCTATCTATCTATCTTTTTTCATCTTTGTTCATCTGTCTATCTATCCATCTGTCCATCTGTCTGTCTGTCTATCTATCTATCTATCTATCTCTCTATGGTTTGTTCATCTGTCTGTCTGTCTGAATATCTATCTATCTATCAATTAATTTATGGTTTGTTCATCTGTCTCTGTCTATCTATCTATCTATCTATCTATCTATCTATGGTTTGTCCATTTATCTGTCTATCTATCTGTCTATCTATCTATCTATCTATCTATCTATCTATCTATCTGTCTATGGTTTGTTCTATCTATCTATCTATATATGGTTTGTCCATTTATCTATCTGTCTATCTCTATCTGTCTATCTATCAATTTATGGTTTGTTCATCTATCTATCTGTCTATATATTTATGGTTTGTTCATCTATATCTGTCTATCTAGCTATCTATCAAATTATGGTTTGTTCATCTATCTATCTATTTATGGTTTGTTTATCTATCTATCTATTGTTTGTTCGTCTGTCTGTCTGTCTATCTATCTATCTATGGTTTGTTCGTCTGTCTTCTGTCTGTCTATCTATCTATCTATCTATGGTTTGTTCATCTGTCTGTCTGTCTATCTATCTATATATGGTTTGTTCATCTGTCTGTCTGTCTATCTATCTATCAATTAATTTATGGTCTGTGTCTGTCTGTCTGTCTATCTATCTATCTATCTATCTATGGTTTGTTCATCTGTCTGTCTGTCTGTCTATCTATCTATCTATCTATCTCTGTTTCAAAATGTTACCTTTTTTAGAACTTTAAAATAAAGCTTTGTCATGTCATCGTTCAAAATTGTAATTTAAAAAAAAAAAATGTTTTTGCTTCCTTACATTTAAATACAAATTGCAATTTTGCATCCTGTTTGCTACCTCAATTTGACTTTAGTTTAAATGCAGTAACTAAACTGGAATTTAAAAGCATTTAGAATTAATTTCTGATAGATGGATAAAGATAAATCCATTTGAGGTATATCTGACGTGTGTTTGGTTGTGTGCAGGCACGGGCGAGCATGCAGGCTGAGATGGCAATAAAGGAGGCCGAGGCTGAGAGACAGAGAGCACGAATCAAAGAACTGGAGGCCATGCAGCAGCGGCTAGAGGAGGCGTTACAACAGGAAATCAAAGCCAGGCAGGACGAAGAGGCCTTCCGCTACGCACAGGCTGGGTGAGCAGCAGCACACAAACACTGTTGAGCAACGCACCCATGCTCAGTTTCGCACACAAACACACTGATGTTATAACAGGGCTTTTTGGTGCCCTCTTTGCATTTTCTATTAAATGTACTGGGTTGTGTCTCACAAAACAAGGTGCTAAAACACTTTAGCACTATTCAGGGAGGAAATATAATGTTTTAAAAGCTCTCCCATGTAAAATTGCATGAGGTTATGCAGGAATTAATGAAGAGGAAGTTACCAGAGGAAGTAATGGACAAAAGAGGCTTTTTAACATAAATATATTTGTCCAGAGTAATGAATATAGACATAATAATGATATATAATATATACAAATAAAACCTGTTTCTAGGTCAGTAAATACAATATGACTCTACTACTGTTACAAATCTATTCATTGTACAACACATGCATGCAATATGCCATTGTAAGCAAAAAACACTTTAAATATTAATATACAGCTGAGTGCACTTTTAATCTGAGACCACACTGAATATAAAGTGTTAAAAAAAAATAAGATTTTAGACAAAGAAATTACGTGACAAATGTAAAATTAATGATAAAATATTTAAGATCCTGCAGTATTTCTAGGTCACTAATGAAATTAAAAAGCAAATTTGTGCCACATCAGATGTTCTTCCATCCAGTGAAGCACTTAATTTTCACAAACATTTTTCTCAAATTTTCATGCTAATAAAACATGCCTAATTTGAACACACTATTGCTATTTTAACCTGCATTGTGCTTGATCCTCTCACTGCCTCATTGTTACAGGCTACTGGCTGAGGAAGAGGAGAAGATGAAGGCTCTTATGTCTCTCCGTGAGGAGCAGGAGGAATATATCCAGCGTGCCCAGCGGGAGAAACAAGAGCTCAAACAGGAAATGGAAAGTAAGTCTCGATCTCTGGAGGAGGCACAGACGCAGCTGGAGGAGGTCAGAGCCAATCGCCACCGAGTGGACCAGGATGTGGTGGTGAGTTTTGCAACGGTGTTTTAATCTAAACGAGGGCAGACAGATTAGCTCAGATTTATATATTAGTTTGTATGGTTTTGGTTTTGTTGTTGTATTTAATGCAGGACCTACATTGCCATTAATGCAAGACATACACTGCCATTTTAAAGTGTTTGCTTGTTTGTTTATGTATTTATTAAAGAAATTAATACTTTTATTCATAAAGACCTACACTGCCATTTTAAAGTGCTTGTTTGTTTATGTATTTATTGAAGAAATTAATACTTTTATTCATAAAGACCTACAGTACACTGCCATTTTAAAGTGTTTATGTATTTATTAAAGAAATAAATTCTTTTATTCAGCAAAGATGCATTAAATTGATCAAAAGTGACAGTAAAGATGTTAACATTTTAAAAAATCTAATAGAAAAAATACTTTTTATTAATCAAAAAATGTATAACGGTTTCCACAAAATATTAAGCAGCACAATTATTTGTGATATTAACAAGAAATGTTTGAGCACCAAATCATCATATTAGAATGATTTCTGAAGGATCATGTGACACCGAAGACTGGAGTAATTCCAGGAATAAATTACATTTTACAATTTTTGAATATACTTTTTTCAAAAAAAAAATTCAATAATAATATATCACAATATTACTGTTTTTTTTTTTATTTAGTTTTATTTTTATTTATTTTTTTTATTATTAAATAACTGCAGCCTGCAGTGTGCATAAGAGATTTGTTGCAAAAACATTAAGCAATCTTACCAAACCCAAAACTTCTGAACAGCAGTGTATTTTTGCAATACCTTCATTAGTAATATTTTCAGTTAATGTACTGATGCTAACATTAGCTAAATCTGTATTGTTTTATTCTGACAGGCTGCTCAAAGGAAGCTTCGTCAGGCCAGCACCAATGTTAAACACTGGAATGTTCAGATGAACCGATTAATGCATCCTATTGGACCAGGAGGTATGCATACTACCTTAGGGTTAGGTTAGTTTCAAGACACAAAACACAATCTAATTTACACTGTTTACCTTTAACAAGACTATAACCTCATCAGCTCTTATGCTTCATGGTTTGAATTTGGCTGATATTGAGAAGATTCATCTAAAACGTTATATATGTAATCAAGGTCTTTGGTTTAACTTGACATTTCAGCATATGTTGAGTAGGAGTTTAATGCAAAGACTGTGAGTGGCATGCAATCTATACAATCTAGGTCTGTTTTCACTGCAGTTTCAGAGAAAAAAAATGCACATAACCTCATTCTCTTAAGACAACTCCTTTAAGATAATTCACCCTTGTTTTTCTGATTTCACAATAAATACACTCCCTCTAACTTCCTTATATTTTTTTGCTTGTGTTTGTGTCGTCATCTAGAAAAACGGCCCTCAGGGGGCGGATCTTTTTCCAGCTTTCGCATCCCTTCGCAGAAGGATCCAGGACTACGTTTGAAGCAGAAATCAGATGAGCAGGATGAGGAAAGCAAAGAAAACATGGAAAGCATAGGAGGGTGTGAATCTGACAAGCGTTTGTCTACAAATGGAGATATGGAAATACCTTAACATCAGAAGAAGAAAAAAACTCTTCCTCAATGTTAAGACTGATTTGAATGAAGGAAAGTTATTTTTGCTAGATGCCAAGACCTCATGACGTTAAAAAAGGATACTTTTTTAATATTGTCAGTGTTTGTTAATAGCTTGTTAAATAGTAATGTTTTGTACACTTCATCACACTGTTTGAAAAGTATTGTACTGTAGTTGTTAAATATCTGGTTGACTCCTAAGTTACTCAAACCCTTATCTAGACTAAATGTACACTGAATAAATATTAAGCATTTTTCAAGATGTCTTATTGTGGTGAATTCAAAAAGGATCTGATAGTCTAATCTTTAATGTGTTAGTGTATTTTTAAATGTGAGACAAAGAGATTCACAAAAGTTCATGCGTGTAAACTGGATTTCTTGCGAGGGAGGAACATGTTGAAGCGCTGATGCGTCTGTGGTTTTGACAACTTCCTGCTTCTGTAGTCAGATAACAAACCCATGAAGACAACTGAATGGCACACACATGTACCTTAGAGATAAATTAATGCTTAAAATCATAATGTATCAGCCATTCCCCACGTACACGTTTAAAAGCATTTCTTTATGCAAATTTAGAACCTGTTTAGAGTGCTTACACACACAGGAAATTTTACTTTTTTACATAAATGTCTGGTACTCACAGAATATCAATCTACATAAAGCAAAACAGAAGTACAGAAGAATAGCTTATACAGAATAATATGAAAAGTATATGTACAGAGAGCTGATGTACTGTGCAGAGGTTTATATGTGTGTGCAGAGAGTACAGATAATATGACATACATGAACATTGCACACATGGGTTTGTAATGGTATAAAAAAATATATATACTGCACAGGAATTCTGTAATGCACGATGTGGAAATATTTATAAAGCGTAGAATAGTTTACTGCCAAGCCATTGCTATTTTTTAATCCAGTTCAGATTTGTAAACACAAGCAACAGAGGCACCTGCTGTTTATAAATGGTTCCTACAACTGACCGTTACTTGCGTTATAATACATCCGCGACACCGGGTGGCGGTAAGGATCGCAGAAAACTTGCAGAACTTCATTTTAACCCGGAAAAAATAACCTGGAACAGTAGCTGTCTCGAAACAGCTTCAGAGCACAGAGAATCTGGGAAAATGGCTTCACGCCTGAGCCGGATCTGGCCCACCTTGTCCCGGGTTCGTTTGAGCTCGGCGCTCGGGAGTCGCTGTGTGTCGCAGACGCCGAAGTCCAGCGCGGCCGGAGCGGCGGTGGCGTCTGATCTGCAGCCCGTGTCTCCCGCTGCTCAGGACAGTCATGGACACACAGAGGTCAGCCCGTTTGAGAAGGTAAGAGGACCATAAACGCATGTGTATGATGCACGGAACGTAATTAGCAGTGGGTTAATTGACACGAGGGGATTGAATACTTTTAGGCTGCTCAATAAAATCTCAGTCTGAAGTTTGACGTGCTTTGACAGGTACATGTTTACATTGTGCACTGTATGTTCCAACTCCAATTTGTATTTATTATATGCATGGTATTGCATATTGCAAAGCTGTTCCTGCTATGTTTCTATTCTGTTCTGTTGCTGCGGTGTAACTTGTTTAAGTTTATAAATGCAGGTTTATAATTGGCAAATGTTCATCTTTGTCTTTTCAGAATCCAGATTTCCATGGCTTCCATCATCATGACTCTTTTGTGGATGAATGGAACATGAAGTTGGCATTTTTCTTTGGCATTTCTGTGGCCATTGTTGTTGGAGGGACTTTTATCCACTATTTACCAGATCATGGGTAAGTGCATGAATGAAAGGACTGTACATTTTGCACAGAATATAGTGATTGACCAATCAGAATCTAATATCCTTAATACATATGTTTTTATGTGTCATGAGTGAACCATGAAATTTATAACTCAATTGTGAAGCTCCTACTTTTCACTACTATGCAATTGTATTTTGCACATTACTTCAACTGAAAAGTTTTGGAATGTATTATTCTTTTCTGTAGATATTTGGGAAGAGACAGATAATTTATTGATTATCCAGACTGTTTTGAGTGTTTGAAGAAGAGCTTGATAATATTCTTGATGACTTTGTGCTCTAATTGTTCAAAAGGTTTAAAAAAAACTAGGCATAAGATGAAGTCCCCAAAAAACATGTGTAAAGGTTTATTTTGATTTTAAGACATAAATCTCAATTTTGAAGCTTGGAAAAAACATTTAGCTATTAAATAGTGCAACGTGGAGGGTGAATTTGTTGCTTACTCTATATGTCATTATCATCATATATATATATTATATATATATATTTCTATCTTGACCTACTTTAATTGGCTAATTAATGGTTTGCTTAGATGCATTGGCCTCCAAATGTGCATTTTCTGTTGTTTTATTTAATCTGAAGGAATAATGGTTTGCCTTTTCCTTTAATCTAATGTCCATAATCTCCGTCTCTATCTGGTTTTTCTCCTCCAGTATGAGGCAGTGGGCTCGCAGGGAAGCTGAAAGGTTGATCAAACAGAGGGAAGCTGAGGGTCTTCACCTCATGACTGAAAATTATTACGATCCCAGCACGATTGTTCTGCCTTCCTCTGGAGAGGAGTAGACAACATTTTGTCAATAATTATTCTGTTAATTTGTGTTTCTTTGTACATTTGTCTCCCTTCAACTATAATGTAATAAAAAAATGTTATAATATAGTGGTTTGTGGTATTTTCAACTCATACTTGAAAAAGCATGAACCTGTAGAATTAGCTTTTTGTTTGCAAACGTATGGGTGTAACAAAGTTGAGTGTTTATGATTGCACTATTAACAGCATGTAAGACTAAGAATTACAGACGGGGCCAAAGCATTTCTATTCTGTACAACAACTGAAAATAGCTGCTTTGTGGTGCAATATAATGTTGGGCATATAACCTAAAATATATTTTGTTTTAAATGGTATGTATCCTACCTCGGCTAAAATTTCATGAAAGTAATGTTTTAAACAGGATTGTGACAATGCAGAATCTAAAGAGAGCAGGTGTTTCAAAATGCTGTCAACACTTCAGATCTTCATTTTCTGGACATTTCAAGTCCAGAAAATAAGACAAATTCATATTTTTTTATTTAAATTATTATATTTATCAGTATCTTTAGACTATTTTCATAAGAAACTAAAATGGTGAATGATGTCTTAAAACAGAAACAGAACAACATTTAATGCATTGTGTTGTTTTTATGAAGAAGTCCAGTTTTATGAACAGTCCAGTTCTTTTTCTCCACAGCCCAGGTAAGACGCTTCTGACGTTGTCTCTGGTTCAGAAGTGGCTTGGTAGCCCTTTTCCTGAAGACGTCTGAGCGTGGTGACTCTTGATGCACTGACTCCAGCTTCAGTCCACTCCTTGTGAAGCTCTCACAAGTGTTTGAATCAGCTTTGCTTGACTGTATTCTCAAGCTTGCGGTCATCCCTGTTGCTTGTGCACCTTTTCCTACCCAAATTCTTCCTTCCAGTCAACTTTGCATTTAATATGCTTTGATACAGCACTCTGTAAACAGCCACACCTTTCAGTAATGACCTTCTGTGACTTACCCTCTTTGTGGAGGGCATCAATATTCGTCTTCTGGATCATTGCCAAGTCAGCAGTCTTCCCCATTATTGTGGTTTCAAAGAACAAGAGATACCCGGAATTTATACTGTAGGGATGGTCATTAATTGAAACTCAAATGTTAATATTCTAATATTTTGAGATACTGATTTTTGACTTTCATGAGCTGTAAGCTCTAATCATCAAAATTAAAACAAAAAAACTTTTGAAATGTTTTACTTTACATGCAATTAATCTAAAATATATGAAAGTTTCACTTTTTGAAATAACTTACAAGAAAAAATGAACTTTTTCACGACATTCTAATTTATTGAGATGCACCTGTGTATATATAATAAAAGTAAATGAATCAAATGGGGAAACTGGCAAATAGAGGAAGTAATTTGAACCCCATCAATATTATCTCCAAACATTCCTTACACTGTTTTAGGACTCTGTCATATTTTATATTGTTATTTAAATTAAGAGATATGAGAAATTCTATTTCAACTAAAAATTCATTCAAAAAATATGTTGCTATTCTTCTGCTTTTGGACGTCACTCCAGCGTCTCTCTCTCTGATTGGTGGAAACGATCGAGAAAGGGCGTGTCTTAGCGGCGTGGCACTGTCTGCGGGGCGGGGCTTGGGGTAGTACAGGAAAAAATAAAGAAAGCGAGGACATCTGAAACAAGAACGGTAAATACTCACACAAAAACACCTCTGGTATTTACAGTAGATATGTTTATTCGTTTCCCATACGGTCTATGTGTAGAGCCAATACAACAGATTAGCATTTTTAAAAACCATTCCAGTGAGATAAAAGATGCTTTTATATGCGGCTAGCTCAGTGCTAAACGGCTAAGTGTGATGATGACGGAAACGGACGAACAACAAGATGCCTGACATGAGTTCATAATTACATTAAACTCCGATGATCGCGTCTGGAATGTTTAATAATAGAATTGATTTGTGGATCCAGTCGAATCTAAGTCAAACGGTGCTCATTTTACACTTATTAGGGCGTGAGATGAGGCGTCCCAGTTAGCATAGGGAGTAAACCGGGGACTGATCCAGTTTGGCGCAGACATGCGGCTGTTATAATCACCATCTCTAGTTTTTTCTGCAACATAACACTCAGCCCTTTAAATGGCTATTATATCAGTCATTAAGCCTTTAATGTGTGTTTTGCCGGCGTTGATCAGTGAATTGAGTAGGGTGCGGTGTGTTGTGACAGCAGCTGGGAGTGTGTGTGTGTGTGTGTGAGGAGGGTTGATACTGCAGTGCTATAATGACTCAAGAACCCAGTGTACAGATCATTAAAATGGCTGAAATATGAATGTAGACGTGGGGGAAGGAACCCTAATGAGCTCACTTGTTGTTTTATTTTGAAATATAAGACAGAAAAGGCCTGAGGTAAATTATTTGTTTCTAACTAAAAGCAATCAAGTTGGTTCGCAAGGAACAGCACCATAGACCCGTTATTCCTAATGAGCCCACTGAGACTCATATGAAAAGGCATTAACTGAATTAAATGTGCTTACAACACAAGCTTTTATGAACATTACTCGCATTGTTTTCATTGTGGAGATGGATGCTGAATGCAAAATACTGAAACTGTAATCCATATTTGTCAATTTCAATCAGTGGTTCTCTCATTAAAAATGTAGATTCATCAAAATTGTTTAATGCTTGTTTCTAACTCAAAGCACTGAAAAGAAAATATGTTCTTAGTATCCACAGTGATTAAACTGGTTGAAAAAATAAATGCAATCTGAATATTTGAAATACATGGATTTGCCAGTAGACCAACAAAAATAAACATTCATAACATATTTAATAAGCTTCTTCGGGTGAAAAAAATGCTCATGCTCTGTGTGTAATTAAAATTCATAGATATAACTTTTTTTTTTTGTCAAGTTGGTTTCACACCATTGGCTCCTATTGTTCCTAATAAGCCACCTAAGAATATAAATAGCATTAACTGAACCAGTTGTGCTCACAACACACGCTTTTAATTTATGAACTTTACCCATTTACATTATTTTCATTGTGGGGACAAAAGTGATGATTGTTGAATATCAAATGCTAAAACCAAAAAGCATGTTCATCCATTCTGGGGTGTGTTTCTCAAGAGCAACTATGAGAATGAGCTTTATTGGCCAGGTATGTTTACACATACAAGGAATTTGTTATAGTGACAGAAGCTCCACAGTGCAACAGAATGACAGCGACAGGACAGGACCAGAGCATGTGAGCGGAGCTGAGCGGTGAGAATTTCCGCTCCCCGCTCACCTACAATTTCATCCCGCTCTGGTGAAATCGCTCCACGCTCGCTCAAATTTAAAATTCCTCTGCATGACTAACACCTGCCGTTTCTGAAGAGTTCTGCGTTCAAATGCACACAATAGGCTGAAGCTTGCTGCAAAGCCCCAGCAAAAGTAATTACCATGAATGTGTCCGGGGGAAATAGTAAGGAGATATTTGAATTATTTACTAATAAACTAGTTTTCTGTGTCAGTGTTGCAAAGATGAAGAATCAGATGATGATCCTGACTCGCCATCCCCTCATTAGACGTGCCTTTAGAGAGAAGTGCATCTTCACGGATTATAATGAAAGAGTTTTTCTTTTCGATTTGAGTTATTTCGTTAAGTAGTAATTTAAAGCTTTCTATAGATATATTTATCATGTCTGTGAGGCATGTATTCGCTGACTTTCGGTTCATTTTTGTGAAGCGCTCCTGTTCAAGACGAGACGGTGCATCATTGTATTCTTTATTTTATTAAATTATTTTATATATTTTATAAAAAGTTTTGTTGATATTGTGAGTGCACACAAATAAAAGTAGACCCTTTACAGTTACGAATGATGTATTACTCTTACTTTTACTAGCAAAAATTACTGCGTCAGTTGTTTCCATTGAAAAAAATGCAATTGATTGCGCTGGTGCCTCCATGTCCTGCGCTTTAACTTCCACTCTCCACACAAACTAGGATGCAGCGCACATAGGTTTAACGTTTAAACATTGTTATATGCTTGAACTGTTTTAGTATATCTATAGATTTTATTTTAGGCAAGTCGTGATGATTTGAGAAGGCTAAATTGATCAAACATGGCTATGATCAGCTCACTGTCTGCCGCTGGCCGCTTGGTCGTTACTTTAAGAAAGAAAAAACTTATTTAACGAACAAAAACATGCTCCAAATGTTTTTCTAAATTAACTTAATAAAAAAATTAAACGAAATATTATTACTTTGCCATTACATACAAAACTGAAATATTTTAATAGCTGAAACAGTATAATCTGACTTGGGAAAAAATACGGGCTTGGGACGGACTCGGGCTGGTAATGCTGTCGAGCTCTCGGACATGGGCCAGGCTAAATTTGAGGCCCTTGCCAACCGAAGTGTAGGCTGACAGTTTTGTTAATTGTTGAAGGCACAGGTGAATTGTGGGTGGATTTGTGCATGCCCTAGACTCGTGGTGTGAGCGGTATCGGAGCGGAACTGGAGCGAGACAGAGCCATCGCTCCGGCCTTTGAATAAAAACCTGCTCCGCGCTCCGACTATATTTCGCACGCTCCGCGCTCCGCTCCGCTCACATGCTCTGGACAGGACACAGATAATAAAAAAAAAAAGAATAATAATATACAAATATACAAAATAAACAATGTACAAAATAGCAAAACACAATATATAATATAGACAATTATGTATGTACAGGTATATGTGTAAATTTGAAATGAAAAATAAGTATGTGTGATGAATAAATAATGTAAATAGTGTTGTGTGTTCCACGTTTAATGTCAAGTGTTCATGAGATGGATTGTCTGAGGGAAGAAACTGTTCCTGTGTCTGGTCGTTCTGTTGCTCAGTGCTCTGTAGCGTCGACCAGACGGTTATAGTTCAAAGAGGGAGTGTGCTGGATGTGAGGGGTCCAGAGTGATTTTGCCAGCCCTTTTGCTCACTCTGGATAAGTACAGTTCTTGGAGAGTGGGGAGGGGTGTACCAGTGATTCGCTCAGCAGTCCGGACTACCCTCTGTTGTCTTCTGAGGTCAGATTTGGTAGCTGAGCTGAACCAGACAGTTATTGAAGTGCAGAGGACGGATTCAATGTTGGCGGAGTAGAACTGTTTCAGCAGTTCCTGTGGCAGGTTTAATTTTGGTCTAACTATGAACCAAGGTTGAACTATGGTTGCAAGTTCCGTCATTAATACCAGTAAAGTTCAATGGAACTAACGACTATAGTTAGCTAACGATGGTTTTGGGAAACACACCCCTGCTTAGTAGTTTTTTCAATAAATGTTAAAGGGATAGTTCACTTTGAAATTAAAATTTGGTATCTATCAGCTTACCCCAAGGGCATCCAAGATGTAGGTGTCTTTTTTTCTTCAGTAGATCCAATTTTGATGTTTTTAGGTCAAACCGTTCTAGTCTGTCAGTCATATA
Source organism: Schizothorax lantsangensis (assembly GCA_027422415.1). NCBI lineage: Eukaryota > Metazoa > Chordata > Actinopteri > Cypriniformes > Cyprinidae > Schizothorax > Schizothorax lantsangensis. The sequence goes on along the minus strand of CM049851.1, from coordinate 8,883,587 downwards.
ATGGCAGGTATAGGTCACTGTCTCTATAAGAGGGAAAAAGTTTAAATCAAAATTAAACAATTCCCCATCGTACCTACACATTGATGGCCTAAGACACGAAACGAGCGGTTTGTGTGAGAAAACGAACAGTATTTATATCGTTTTTTACTTCTTGTACACAACCATGTCCAAGTGATCTGAGTGCGCACACACATCCGGTGTGTGAGGTGTGTGTGAGTGCGCTCTGGCTCACGCTGCATTCACACTGGGCGTCGGCGTCAACGCTTGATGGAGGGCGTGTCTGAAGCGTGGTGCTGACGCGCCGTCATAGTTACAACAACCAATCACATACTTCTCTGGTGTTGCATGAACTGGATTGGGTATTTGCATGAGGCGATCTGATTGGCTGACGCCTCCGTTGGCGCTTGAAAAGTTGCGTCAGCACCACGCTTCAGACACGCCCTCCGTCAAGCGTTGATGCCGACGCCCCGTGTGAATGCAGCGTGAGCCAGAGCGCGCGCACACACACATCACACACCGGATGTGTGTGCGCACTCAGATCACTTGGACATGGTTGTCTACAAGAAGTAAAAAACGATATAAATACTGTTCGTTTTCTCACACAAACCGCTCGTTTCGTGTCTTAGGCCATCAATGTGTAGTTACGATGGGGAATTGTTTAATTTTGATTTCTCTGTGCATGTTCTTTTTCCCTCTTATAGAGACAGTGACCTATACCTGCCATTATATGACTGATAGACTAGAACGGTTTGACCTAAAAACATCAAAATTGGATCTACTGAAGAAAAAAAGACACCTACATCTTGGATGCCCTTGGGGTAAGCTGATAGATACCAAATTTTAATTTCAAAGTGAACTATCCCTTTAATTAATCAAAATGGAAGTGTTTAATACATGTTTTAATAATATGTGAAGTATTTATATAATGAATAGTGGGCTTAGTTATATGTAACACAGGTGATTGTATGCCTGGTTTACATATTTTTTCAAGAATGTCTGGCGTATTTCCACCTCAGAATTGATCTTCCACATGAAACAGTAGAGGAGGGCAGACATACACAAACAATTCTCTATTTATCGAAAAAAGAGAGAAAGGTTTGATTTATGTAATAAAATGGTTGCCAATTCCAGTGTAGGAACAATTTCCACCTGCCTCCTGTAATTATTGGCTGATCTTTTCATTTTGTGTGACAGATGGCTGCAATTCGTAAGAAGCTTGTAATCGTTGGGGATGGAGCATGTGGAAAGACGTGTTTACTCATCGTTTTCAGTAAAGATCAGTTTCCTGAGGTCTACGTACCCACAGTGTTCGAGAACTATGTTGCTGATATTGAGGTGGACAGCAAACAGGTAAGAATGTCTCTTAACATCAAACCCAGAGTCACCACTGGTCTATTACAGCATACATGTGTCTCTTCTGTAGCAATTTGACCTTTTGAAACAAGTAACTTCCTCAGATTGTTCATAAACTTCTTAGTGTTCTTCCTGTATTCTTATTTTTGCATTTTTATGCAGAGTTCATTTGTAATGAATGGGGTTTATTTTGGGTCAACAGTGAGTGATTGATTGTCTTTTGCTTGTGTTGGAAAGCATTGTGTGCAATCTGTGAAATTATTAACTACAATATAATAATATGTGTATTTATATAAATATATTTAAATACATTATAGAAATATAGTTAAGATATACAATATTTAGCATACACTACCATTCAAAATCTTGGGGTCTGTAAGATTTTTAAATGCTCTTGAAAGAAGTCTCTCATGTTCACCAAGGCTGCATTTATTTGATAAGAAAATATGTAATATTGCAAAATAGTATTATAATTAAAAAAAAATATTTTTTTTTTTATACATTTGTAATTTATTCATGTGATGGCAAAGTTGAATTTTCAGCGTCATTACTCCAGTCTTCAGTGTCACATGATCCTTCAGAAATCATTCTAATATGCTGATTTGCTGCTCAAATATTTCTTATTATTATCAGTGTAGAACAGCATTTACTTGAAACAGCAATCTATTATAACATCATAAATGTCTTTATTGTTGCTTTTGACCAGTTTAATGCGTCCTTGCAGAATAAAAGTTTTCATTTCTTTAATAAAATCATACTGACCCCAAACATTTGAATGGTTGTTAACTATATATAAAAATTGCATGTGTTTTTGTGAATAACTAATTTTTGTGACACTGAACATATGGATGTTGGATCATTCTCAAATATGATCATGAGACTTTACACAAACTTGTGGAGTTCAGGCAGCTCGAGTGCTACTAAATCCTTAAAGATTCATGTTCATTTGTTCAATCACTGTTTACACAAATTGTTATACTGATATAATTTTTAACCATTTGCTGGCAGGTGGAACTGGCTCTATGGGATACAGCTGGACAAGAGGACTACGACAGGCTGAGGCCCCTGTCCTACCCAGACACTGATGTCATCCTCATGTGCTTTTCCATAGACAGCCCTGACAGTTTGGGTGAGATAATATTTTACTGGAGTGGCCGGTCTTTAATATTAATTATATATAGGCTTAATTTCAGCTTTAAATATTTTATTCTGTAAGACCACATTCCTGTGGTCACTCTATTGAAAACCATACTCTATGCACACAGAGAATATCCCAGAAAAATGGACGCCGGAGGTAAAACATTTCTGTCCAAATGTACCAATAATTCTGGTTGGTAATAAAAAAGATTTACGGAATGATGAACACACTCGACGGGAGCTGCAGAAGATGAAACAGGTGTGTGGGCTAACACTTTTTTTTATATAAATCAGTTACTATATTTTTATGGAAATAACATAAAAAGTTAGACAAATTGCTGTTACTGCTGTGTTGTAGCGTTATGTTATAGTGTACTAATGCCCCGTGAATGCTTTCTCCCTTGAACAGGAACCAGTTAAACCAGAGGAAGCGCGAGATATGGCAAATCGCATCAATGCCTTCGGCTACCTTGAGTGTTCAGCTAAAACTAAGGATGGCGTGAGGGAAGTGTTCGAAATGGCCACAAGAGCAGCGCTCCAAGCCAAAAAACGTGGCAAGAAGAATCCCTGCGCTTTGCTATAGAGAACGCGAGAGGAAAAGAAAAGAACGAGGGAGGGAAAGGGGTAACCAAACTAGGCCAAGGAAAATGAAAGAGCTATAAAAGTTCGCAAATAGAGGGAAGAAACGCCCCTAGTGTTAATTATGTACTTGGGGGTCAGGGAGGGTCATTTTCAATCCAGGCCAAAGGAAACTACAGAAGATTGTAGGGACAACTGCACCGTCAAAAAGGGACTTAAACATTTTTATGGCCATCAGTCCTCTTTTAAAAGATTAGTTGACCTTAAGCCTTCAGACTGATCACAAGTGTAAGGATAGTGTATATGTAGGGTAAAGATTGACGTGGTTTCACAGTGGCTCACAATCACTGATTGCTTTTAGGGTGAGATTATATGCGATGTATTCTTCAGCCCGTAACGCATCTTCTGCTTAGAAGGTCAGCACTATTAGCAAGAACAGAAACAAATGACTTGGTCTAAAAAGATTCCTTTTTTGGCACTAAGTGCATTATTCAGGGTGTAAAAGGCATTAGTTAGTACCCTACATCATGTGTGCTACATGTCAAGCAGGGAGGTGTTTTTTGGATCAAGACATTGACTCCTGTGATCCCCTTTATAAACCTCCCAGGAACCTAGTGCCGTCTTATGTAAAACATTCATGCCTACATTTTTATGTTTAACGATCGATCTTTTTTCTTACATTAACACGCTAATACTGTTGGCTAACACGACTGGTTCCTCTGGGTCCTCCTGTCCTGTTGCAAAATTGGCGGTTTAGTCACTGGTTTAAAATAGCTGAAAGTAGTGGTAGTCTTACAATTCTTTATTCCAATAAGATTTAAATATATCTTGTACTTTTTTGCCATTTGCCTATAAATTCAAAGTAACATGCGTTAAGCAATGATCATACTAATTCTCCTTTTTTGTGAGTATTTTGTGCTTGCTCATGTATTGTAATTAAAAAAAGAAAAAACTTTGGGTAAATCAGCCCTTGTGGAGCTCAAAGCAAAACCACAGCTCTGTATGTTGACTGTCAGACACTGTTCCATTTTGGCAATATATATAAGTTTTATAAAAGGTGACAGTAACATTATTTTTGCGTGTATTCCTCTTTGCCTGCATGACAGGCTTTTATTTGGTGTGCGGAAATACAAGTGATATTTGTTTATCTCACTGTATAAATGAGACACTCCCTCCATTTGTTTTCTTTTTATTATTCCCCTCTTTTTCTCCTGTACTGTATGTTTTTCATTTTTTTGTGAAATTCTACTGGCTTATACTATATCATTTTTGTGTATTTTACAAGTTCTAGTATCTTAGAATTTAAAAGTTTTAAAAGAAATAACGAAGGAAAAAGTAGCGAAAATGTGATTTTGAGAGAGCTGTTTTAATGCCATATTATTAAATGCAAGTCATTTCTTAGAAGAGATTCTGCATTTCATTGTAAGAAAAAAAAGAGCCTTTGATGCATCAATTATCTTTTGTATACCAGTGCATCTTTGGATTTCCACAGACTCATTTGAAATGTATTGAAAAAATAAATTCTTATAGGGTAACTTTGCTTGGGTCTTTATTCTGTGTCTCTGGGTTATGTTTGCGTAAAATACCGTAAAATGTCTTCACCAGCTAGATGTGGTCTTCAGTAAACAAGTACACATGCTGACGATGTTAGGAGTTAAAAGCAGAGGTAGATAACAAAAAAAACAAACGGTTGCAGGTTGACAGAAGTCTTAACACAGTCAGTCAGTTTTTACAGTGATCTGTGCAATCCAGCCACAAATTCATGATAATAGGGCTCTGAAATGAGAAAAACGTAAGTCACAGCATTTCTCATGTTAAACTTTTCATTTAAAAGCACATGCTATCAAATTCTAACATCTGACCTCCAGTGTGCAACAAACCTGAGTCTGGCTCAATGATGGCATGTCTGATGAGGAAGTCCAGAACCACCATGGCACAGTTGGGCTTAAACTCCTCACTGACCAGGAGATCTTTCACCTGAAATCAACAGAGAATGGGGGTAAGATGTGCCACCCCTTAGTCTAGGAAGCTGCACATATTTTAGAAAGCTGCCTGAGAGAAAAGTAACCATTTTCAGTGCTAAAACACTTTTTTCTGCATGTCAAAGTATAAGCAAAGTGTATGTCACAGCTATTCTTATATAAAACCCATCACATAGCATTCAAACCTAAAATCAATGGGATGCCTTCACCTTCTCGATTGGATAGTAGTAAAACGCTTGCACTTCTCCGTCTCCAATGTGAGGCTGAAAATTGAGAGGCAGCTCTAAATCAAAGACAAACTGACACTCAGGAAATATTCCTTCATCATCTTCGTAGGTGTAGCTACAGAGAAAAGAGACAGAGGAGGCATGAATTGAAGATTGAAGAACGTCTTTCAATTTAGCTAAACATAGTAAACAGTTTCCAGGCAGAAATGATGCCTGTGACAGGCATTCATGTCTTTGATCACATTGACGTGTTCTGAGCCTGTATAAAACTTGAATTCTGGTCATCTTCATTTGTGCGCACAGAATATTTCTCTGGAAACCTGCCAGTTGGAAGCTATTTCTGGCATTTCTGCTGTATTAATCAGTCTCTCTTGCAGGAGAGTTGAGAGTTTATATCTACCCTGGTATCTGGGAAAGGTTTTGTATAGAGAAAAACTGTAACATGCATCTTTAATCTTAAAATTCAGCCGTTAGCAATTGCTTTTGTGCTTCGTCATAGGTTGTAAACTATCTTTAATGACCTAACCTGAATAGTGGTATAGAAATAAAAAAATAAAAAGATGAAGCACCTCACAGTTCCCACAGGACGCGCTTGATCTGCCAGGCCTGGAGGGATGCAGGCCTCCTCGTCACACTCTTTTACCATGGTATGCCTTACACTACAGCCTGCTGCCAGTCCTCCAGCCGCCTGAGTGATAAATCAAATCCTTTAAAGACCCCATTACATCAAAATGGGAGATTTGTGGGTTTTAGTCAGTGTTTGTTAGCTCTGAGGTCAGCTTTAAAAGCACACTGTACTAATTTATAGCAGATATACACAATTTATTCCTATGTGTATTAATAATTTTATACACTACTGTTCAAAAGTTTGGGATCGGTCTCATTTAAAAAAAAAAAAAAAAAAGTCTAATACTCATCAAGACTGCATTTATTTGATTAAAATACAGTAAAAATAGTGAAATATTTTTACAATTTAAAATGAACTGTTTTGTATTTTAATATATTTTAAAATGTAAATGTTGGTAAGCCTGAATTTTCTGCAGGCATTACTCCAGTCTTCAGTGTCACATGATCTGAAATCATTCAAATATGCTAATTTGGTGCACAAGATTTTTATTTTTTTATATATTATCAATGTTGAAAAAAGTTGTGCTGCTCAACATGTTTGTAGAAGCCATGATACATTTTTTTCAGGATTCTCTGATGAATAAAAAGTTCAAAGAACAGCATTTATTTCAAATATAAATCTTTTGTAACATTATAAATCTTACTGACACCAAACTTTTGAACAGAAGTGTATGTTTAAACGGTCCAACTTCCACAAAAGTCAATGTTTTTTATCGTCATATATACAGGGTACAACATAAGTCTGTCTTGGGAAATTCCCGCAGGTAAAGACAACAATGCAATGTGCAAAAATTAAAAACAGTGCAAACATAACTTGCATAAACAACAGACTTACAAAACCCCACACAAAGGCTGAATACAATACATAAACGTTTAAAGTGTTGTATGTACATGAATGTATTAAGTGTGTAAAAAATAAGTTACGTAGTTAAACGGCAGCAGTACAAATGTAGCATTAACATAATTGGATGAATCCTTGAGGTAGTACTGTACTGAAGAGCAAAGAGTGTTGACGGTAAGTGATATGACTGGTTAAGCTAAATGTAGTGTAGTGTGAAGGAGTCATAGATTTAAGTGTTAAAAGTAACAGTATGATTCAACCTACTGTTGACTCAACCGGTGGTGTAAGTTTGGTTTGACACTTCTTGTAATGAGCTGATTAATTAGTTTAATAATAAATTACCATGTTGTCAAGTCTTCCTGGATATGTCTGTTTGGTCAGAGATCTTCGAGCCAGCCACATATTAAGGTTTCCACTTGAATCCCGAGTGTAGCCATTGACATGGACGCCGTACCGTTTCACTCCGAACAGACCTGTGTTTGACCATTATTTAGAAACAGCTATAAATGTCACTCTCTGTGACAAAGTAGCAGCATGAAATTAATATTTCATTAACATACTTGTAGCTGCTCTCTCCATATACATCAGCGGAGGGTCGCAATATCTGGGCATCACAGCATATTGCTGAAAATAAAATACACTCTGATAATTATGAAAAAAACAGAGGCCTTATTTATAAAACACATGTATGATCAGATTTGACCCCAAATTCCATGAAGTTCATCCTACATCAAAAGTGGATTAGTACATTAGTAGACTATGAAAATGTCTGTATGCATACTCCAACTTAAGGGCATGCGTACAAACCAAAAATCATTATTTCAGGGCAATATTTCTCATTTTCGTTTAGTCTGATTGGTTTACTTGATGTACTTAACTAAAACTGAAATAAAAATTAATAAAAACTATGTAGACCTTTATAAAATAAACAAAAACTACAAAAAAGAGACAAAAACTTGAACTAAAATTAAATTGAAAATGGAAAAATAAAAATGTTAAAATATTCAAAATATTAATAAAAACTATAATATCCAAAAATATTCAATATATGTATAAAAACTGTATAATAGTATCTCAATTACACTAAAATAACATTACAAAGTATGCAGTGGGATGCATTTAGGAAAACATTTTGTGCATAAATCAAATTCATAAATTGTTTGTAGGAACATTTTCGAAATTGTCGTACATCCACATTTAGGATCATTCTAAGCACATCTTTATAAATGAGGCCCCTAGGTATGAAATCACTAAAGTTTAAAAAATTACCCTGTAGTGAATTATTCTGTTTTTTTTATTTAATACAAATAGATGGCATGATGTGTTGTTTTATATGATTGGGCGAGGGTGGCTTGAAAATCATGTGCAGGGAGCAAATAATCCCCATTAATAAAAAAAATATATATATTGCTCATTATTTTTGACATTGGAAGGAACTGACACATAACTGCTCAAGAAGTAAGGATGAAGATGGGCAATTATCTAGCATGTACCAGAGCTGTCTCACCTCATCTCTCCAGCCTATGAGACAGGTGAACGTTGCCTCTCTCCTCAGCTGCAGCAAGACCTCATCCACAGCCACTGATCTGCTCTCAAAAATGTCAAGACCGGAGCTGAAGGTTATAGTGCTCCCATATGATCTGAAGACAGCAGGAAAACGACCAAGAATTGATGCTACTTTTGGGGAAATCCATCCAACCTGTTCTCCAGCCACCTCAAAACGTAGACAGCTCTCTAAACTAGAACCTGGTGTAAAAGAATCCATTGATGTTGATGAATGCATTTGTATATGAATTATACATGTATATTATAGTATTATATTAGTCAATGATAACAAAAATAAAGTAATAACATGTTTGCTTTGTTTTCCTTGAATACAGCTGAGTATACAGAAGTTCAAAAAGTTTTTCAAAAAATGTAAGGTAACAAATATACATTAATTATTATTTACAATATTCACAAATATAATTTTTTAGGTTTTCTTTACTTTTTTTATTATTAAACGTGTGTCATAAATATCAAGAAGTTTTTACTCGTTACAAATCTTTTACGTTAATTCATACACTGAAAACATGTTCAGAATAAAAAAGTCTTTGTCAGCATGAGTTGAATTTTAATGTATTTTTACAGATCAAGTAAGCCTTCATTGACCAATATATGACATATGCATTCCTGCTGGATCACATGCATATGGATTGTTCTGTCATATATAATATTTCCCCACCTGGTAAATGAAAGTTATTCATTCGACGCAGGAGTTGTAGCATTTTCTCCGACCACGAAGCCATTTTGTCGATTTCACACGTGGATCAGTTAATTGTCCGTTCAGAACGCGTGCATTATGATTTTGGGGGTTTGCGCTTGATTTGCCGTTTACATGCTGTCAAACACCCACGGGCTTCATGCTCGGATTGCTCGCCTAGCAGTTCCTGTTGATGTGAGCGCTGATTGGTTCGCAGGTTCTGCTGATCTGCGCGCTGATTGGTTGAAGCTCTATGACGAGCTCTTGAAGGGCTATGACGAGGTTGCTCATATGTGTTTCTCCACCAGAGGGCGAATGTAGATCAAAACAAAGGCCACTTAAAATGTTACTGGGCCAAAATACTGAATATTCAGCACTGAATCACAGATCATGTTAGTCCTCCATATGCAATGCAAAATGTTTACTGATCATTTATGTTCTGTGGGTCTTCAGTAATTTAATTTTACGAGTTCACATCATATAATCTTTGTGAATCAGCCTTGACTTGTTGCTTGGCACAGATAGTGAGGTAAGATCGGTTTATATACCATCCTTTTGTGATTGACAGTATTAGATGAACATGCTCGTTCGTTTATAAGTCTATAAAAAAGTGACAATTTGGTTAAAACAACCTAATATGAATGGCAAAGTAAGTCAAGATCCATTAGTTTTTTATTGTATGGGACTTTACATTGCTTGCTCCAGGCTAAAACAAAACCGTGAAATATTAACCACAATTTCCACCAAAATGCTAAATTTAAAAGTTATTTTTTTGTTACTACCAGTGCCAAAAATGTCATTCATTCATTCATTCATTCATACATGCATACACAGTGTTGGGGAAAGTTACTTTTAAAATTAATGCATTACAATAATGAGTTACTCTCTAAAAAGTAACTAATTGCATTACTTAGTTGCTTTTTATGGAAAGTAATGCTTTACATTACTTTTGCGTTACATTTTCTCAACTGGGCTGGGCTTGCTTGTATGTTTGTAATATTAAAAAAGTTATATTTTTGGCATATGTAAAAGCCCTTTCACACCAAAAGTGAAATGAATAAAGACTCAGGCTGAAGGAAATGTAAATTCAATTATTAACATGTTTAATTATTACAGGTTTGCATCATATTCTGAGTTTGCATTTAAGTTTTTATTAATTTTGAGGAATGCTAAATCTGTTTTTGTGCAAGTGAGATGAGTAAATGCATTTCATATTTAGTCTAGAACTACAGTAACCTTTGTATTTACACGTTGCACTTACTGCAGATTTTTCTCAACATGGGAACAGTAGAGCTGTTAGTCAATAAATGGGAAAATAAAGTAACTGGTGTTAATTATTTGAGAAAGTAACACAGATATTTTACTGTAAATTGTTGTGCAAAAGTAATGCATTACTTTACTAGTTACTTGAAAAAAAAGTAATCTGATTACGTAACTCAAGTTACTTGTAATGCGTTAGTAACGCGTTACCCCCAACACTACATACAATTAATCAATCAATCAATCAATCAATCCCTGGAACTGATTTAAAACACGTTCTACCGTAGACATTTTTAATATGTTAGATACATTTTGATTTAAAAATAAATAAAACTCACTGCACATTTTAAATATCAGGGGCATTTTTTTGCCTCAAGCTGTGTATCATATCCATGCTCAGGCATGGCTATATTAGATATAGCACTGCATTTGTGCCAGTGAGCAACAGGATTTATCCAAAGCCTAACAAAGAGATCCATTACAGATACAGACAGCGAGAAAGAAGGACAGCAAAAATGTTGGTTATATTGCATCGCTGTAATCTGCACCATAATCTTAGGGTCAGATCTCCCCCTGAGCACTAAAAATATACAGACAGTAATCACTGTTGTTAGAGGACTGAGAAGTATCTAGTGGTAGGCGGCTTTTTAATGAGTCAAGAAAAGCAAACTGTTCCCAAATGCACACAGCTAGAGAAGAGATAAACAGAAGAGATACATTTCTTTGCAGGGGTTGCTTTCTATCATTCTGCTTATCTATCTATCATTCTATCTATCTATCTATCTATCTATCTGTCTGTCTGTCTGTCTGTCTGTCTATCTATCTATCTATCTATCTATCTATCTATCTATCTGTCTGTCTGTCTGTCTGTCTGTCTATCTATCTATCTATCTATCTATCTATCTGTCTGTCTGTCTGTCTGTCTGTCTGTCTATCTATCTATCGTTCTATCTATCTATCTATTGTTCTGTCGTTCTATCATCTATCGTTATGTCGTTCGATTGTTCTATCATTTTATTGTTCTGTCTATCTATCATTCTGTCATTCTATCTATCTAGAGTCAGTCACGTTCTCTAAACAGTCTGGGTGGTAGATTTATCATGTTCTCGACAGGCTTGGCTCCAGCCGTGTGTTTGGACGGATGGGGAATTCTAGGAAAAAGTAAACACTGATTCTCAAGTTGTCATGAAGAAAATGAACGCACTAGACTGTTTGCTGTCTGAGGTTGGCTTACTTCAGTTGTATATCAAACCGTATTTTTGGAAGCGTCTTCATATACAGTCTCATTCCAAAAGCGGACCACAGATGAAGGATGCTGCTAAAACGATTTCTGCGTTGTTTGTTTGTGACATTTATATCCTGCTCTAATCTCTTTTTTGGTTGGACTAGCAGGTGTATGAGGTAAACCCGAAGGCAGGAAGATGTGGGTGGCGTGTTTACCTGTTTAAAATGATTGTTTGTCTTCATGAACATTCAGAGTTTTTATTTTTGAATGAAAGACAGGAAGCTCTGGGCATGTCTTGTGGGGGAGTATTACATTAAATTGCTTAATAATTTTCTGTGTGGGAGGCAAAAACAAAGAAAGGCTATAACAAACTGGAGTGTAGGAGATGCAAACAGAATTAAGTAGAACTAAATTACTTATTTGTCCCAGCTTGCTCCAAACACATTTTATATAATCAAAACAAGCTAGTGTGCTAATGTTGTGTTAGCTGACCACATTTCCTTGCACTGATTAAGGTCCATATTCTGAAAAGCCTTTATTCAGATAAAGAGGTTTATATGCTTCACGGTTATTGGAATATTCCTGTATACACTGTAATTTACACATAAGACATCTATTAATGATAATTTGTAAAATGTTTGCAAAAATATTCACTCTCATTTCAAACATTGTTTTATGAAAATCAGCGTTTCAGCACCTAAAAGTACAAATGGATATTTTGTTGTGTTAAATGGATATTCTGAATAAGATATTTACATGATAAAGAATTATGTCATACAGGCATGCCATCTGTGTTATTTTGATTGTTAGAAATATTTTGGTAATATTTTCTTAGATAGGTTATTTCAATCTGTGTACCACATATTGTACTTGAATTTAGATTAATATACACTGCTGTTCAAAAGTTTGAGGTCACTAAGATTTTTTTAAATACTTTAATTCCTTTTAAAATATTTCATTTAAAATACTTTAAAAATTAATACTTATTCAGCAAGTATATAGTAAAATATGACAGTAAATATTTCTATTTCAAATAAACATTGTTCTTTTGAACTTTGTATTTATCAAAGAGTTAAGAAAAATTTTTTTTTCAGATTTTTTAAATATTAAGCAGCACAACCATTTTCAACATTGATAATAATCATAACTGTTTACTGAGAACCAAATCAGCAAATTAGAATGATTTCTGAAGGATATATTACAGATATTTTGAGAGTATTACAGTTTTTATGAACTTTTCCCCAATCGTTTTAGGATAGTTTAAGTGTAAGTGTGCTATTGTTTTTTGTAAACGATTATACTTGTGATTTTTGCCTAGCTGGACAGACCCAAACCATATTCAGGGATCCAGAATATGAAGACCTGAAAGTTGACTCTTGTGACTCGAGCCAAAAGCAACCCCATCCAACCACAACGTCCTGGCAACAACCTACAATAGCCTAGAATCATGGCAAAACATTTTCACAAAAATGTAAACGTGCTGCATTGAGATCATTTCAGTTTTGTCAATAATAAAACTACTCAGATAGAAAATGGCTTAAATTCTCAGTTATGTTTAGTAGTTGTCATAGCAACAGTGCTCGTATGCAGTGAAATGGCCACACTGGACAGAAAGAGGCCGCATGGTCAAGCAAGGTTGCAAAAGGCAATGGAACTTGAAGAATTTCTCAGGACTGTGGTGCCGTTGGCTCTTGGACAAACAAAGCTACCTTTCATATCAACAGGCTCCCTACAGACCAATGTTTTCTCTGCTCTTCCATCAAACGTGCACTAGCAGTGAAGCACAAACAATAATGAGCGTTTTAAGAGAGACTTCAATCTATGTTTTATTCATCAACACATAAATCTGAAATCCCACACACCGGAAGTGCATCCGTTGACGTCAGAACATTAAATCATGTAAAAGATAAGATTTTTTCCCCTTGAGGACGCTCTAATAGTTTGTTTTTCTCTCAGGACCGATGGGCATTCGTTGAGAGGGAAAGGAGAGGCGGTTGGTGGGTCTTCAGGGCAAGTGAAAGAGGCGCTTTGTTGAAGCTGTTTTGAGTTTATTTTTTCCCTCTCACTCCCCTGCTTCCGTTCCATTCCTTCCTCCTCACTCTCTGCTCTCACCTTTGCATTTCTTTTTCTTTTTTCCCTCGGAGGGATGGGTGATGGGTTGAACATGATTTCCAGAGGCAGAATATAACTGGCCTTTCAGACGGTGCAGCCCTCAGAGTCATTGAGACAGCTGTCTCTGGCAGATTGTACCTGAACTGACTCCAGCATACATAAACAATGTACAAGCCTTTAGCTTTGTGTCTGTGTCTGTGTTTAGCGCTTTTAGCGGCTGAGGGAAAACGAGAAAAGGGAAGAAGAGAGAGACAGAGGAGCTCCAGACGATTCTTATCCACTGAGGATGCACCTGAGTATGATAACCCTTTCCTTCCAGGTGAGCAATGCTTATAGCATTTTTTATGTGAGCCAAAAAATAATAAAAGAAGATATGGTTTTCTGAAATTGTGATTTTATATTTATTGTGCTATTGTCAAAAGTGGTTAAGCCAAGAATGGACAAAAATAGTAATATATTATATATAGTATATATATATATATATATATATATGTATATATATATGTATATGTTATTATTTAAAATTCATTGTGCAGTTTTATTTATTGAAAATTAGTGGTTGCACTGAATTGAAGATGAAAGGTCTGTACAATATTTGGATAATACAAATATTTGGACAAAAGTCATACTTAAAAATGTATGAATGTCTTTGCATTACATAACAACTAGCATTCATTTGATAGAACACAAACACATTTCAAGCAAAACAATTTACAAACAGAATTTGTTTGTGGGACACCATTGTAAACTTGAAGGAAACTGACATCATACACTAATTTTTTTTTTTTATTATTATTTTTAAATTAAATGTTATTATATTATATTATATTATATGCACTTATATTATGCAGTGTCATTCTTGTGTTTTAAGTGTGGGTTAAGTGTCCAACTACTTGTTGGAGCCACTGTGTGCTGAATTCTGAAATTTTGTCTGTGTGGATGCATGCCAGGGCGTAGCAGCCAGTGCTTGGTGAATGGGATTTCTCTGTTTGAGGGGGCTGTCTGGTCTCCAGAGCCTTGCACTGTGTGCCAGTGTAAAGATGGAGCCACAAGCTGCCGAACTATCCCCTGCCCGGCCAGAGGTTTGGGAACCACCATCTCTTCTCTTTTGATGAATAGAAAGTTCAGAGGAACAGCATTTAAATTAGAAATATTTGAAATAGAAATATTTTGCAGCATTATAAATGTCTTTACTGCCACTTTCAAACAATTTAATGTGTTCTTGCTGAATAAAAATATTAATTTAATCTTACTGACCCCAAACTTTTGACCAGTAGGCCTAGTGCATGTTCCATTATGGCTTTTTGATTGTTCTTTTGGGGTTTACTTTGAAAAAGTAATTGGATTAGCGATTTGTAGTAAGAGCTAAAGAGGACGGTGGGCATCCCTGTGGTGATGCAGCCTGGGAATTATGTAAAACATTGGCTCCTAGTGTGGTGCAATGCAGTGCTGGGAAAGGTGCCATCATGGAGTGAGTTGCTTGGTGGTGGGTACTGATTTTCTGTTTGCCACACCATGTCTAGCTTCACCCACCCTGAAGTCTGTGGCCAGTAAGCCCAGTCCAACATCTGTGGGGAAAACAAGCTTGAAAAACAGACTGACAGGAAATGGAAAACCACCTGTGGGGACGGAGGTTCTGGAGGTGAAACCAGATCAGAACAAGATGGTGACCACCCCAGCAAAACAAGTATGTAGATGTGCATGAGAAAATGTAGTATACTTCTTATACAACCCTAATTATTGTACTTATTTTCCTTTAGATGTGTATTTGTTGGTCCTAACTGGTTTAAGGTGGTCTTTCTGCTCTTTTATTCTGTCTATGCTGGTGCTCAGCTGGTTTACCTGGTTGGCCAGTCAGTCTTCCGTTGTTGCCAGATGAAAAGTATCCAAAACCACTCGACACTCTTAAAGGGATAGTTCACCCCAGAAATGAAAATTCTGTCATTAATTACTCACCCTCATGTAGTTCCAAACCCGTAAGATCTTCGTTCATCTTCGGAACACAAATTGCATTATGGTACTCTCGTGAATGTGCATCAAAGACTGACACAGAAGAGAAGAAATTGTTGAATAAAGTCATTATTTTTGTTTTCTTTGCGCACAAAAAGTATTCTCATAGCTTCATAAAATTGCGGTTGAACCACTGATGTCACATAGATTATTTTAACGATGTCCTACCTTTCTGGACCTTGAATGTGGCAGTTGCGTTGCTGTCTATGGAGGGTCAGAAAGCTCTTGGATTTCATCAAAAATATCTTAATTTGTGTTCCGAAAATGAACGAAGGTCTTACGGATTTAGAACGTCATGAGTGTGAGTAATTAATGACAGAATTGTAATTTTTGGGTGAACTACCCCTTTAACGGGGTTTTCGCAGCAAAGTCATAGAAGAACCATTTTGGTTCCTCAAATAACCTTTCAGTGCACATTTCTTAAAAGAACCATTTTTTTCTCGGTGTGAAGAACATTTTATAATCTAAAGAACTTTTTGTGCAAAGGAAAGATTCTATGGATGTTAATGGTTCCTCTTGGAACCATTGATGCAATAAAGAACCTTTATTTTAAGAGTGTAAAACCAGCAAACCAGACCAGCTAAAAATAGCAAACCACTTTAGGCTAGTTTTAAGCAGATTTTACCTTTTTTAATTGTTGTTAAACGCTTACATTTTCTATTCAGCCACCGTCAAATGTCCCTAAGAAGCAAGTGAAGAAAAGCCAGGAGGTGAGTGTGAGTCTGGATCCTGGAAAACCACCTAAGACCCCTGTAATACCCACAGGACCTCGGTTTATGAGACCGGTCCATTTTGATCATGATGACCACGATGATGACGACTATCTAGAGGATGACAGTGACAGTGATGATGATGACGATGATAACCACAGCATTCTGGTGTTCAGATCTGCTGTTCGCCCTGTAGCAATCGAAAGACGAGTAATACCGCCCACATTCAAACTGGCACAGCCAGCCTTTGCCCTTCCTACAAGAAAATCTGTGATCCTGCCCACTGGAAGGCCACTGCCAGCCCCCAGTGGGCAACTGGTGGTTCGAGGTATTGGCCGTCCAATCATCAGCACCTCTGTTCATATGGAGTCTCTCCCAGCAGGCTGTCTGCTTTCAGAGTCTCTTATTGCTTGTGGAAACACTCGCCTTACCAAAATGCCCATCATCAAAGATGCAGGTGTCAGGAGTCTCTTTCTAGCAGGTGAGGTGAGAGCAGTTCACCTTGCTCATGAGGACTAATTATACACTGTGAAGATCATTTTCATAGTTTTTTGTTTCGTTTTAAAATAAAAAGATCTGAACATCCTCACAATAAATTCAGAAAAACAATTGTGTAAGATAATACATGTAGATATATATTTGTTTTATAGAACATGCCTTGAATTAAGTGTATTTTCTTACCTCATTGGCGTTTTCCTCCCCATTTCGGCTAAACCTAATTCCTTATATACTATATATACACTGCCATTCAGAAGTTTTGTGTGTATTTTTTTTTTTTTTAAGAAATGACTAAATTCAGCAAGGATGCATTAAATTGATTAAAAGTGATAGTAAAAACTTTTAGATTGTTACAATTTTTTTTTTTTTTAATAAATTGTTCTTTTGAACTTTATATTCATCAAAAACTCCTGAAAAAAACAATGCATCACATTTGAAAATATATTAAAATAGTTATTGTAAATTGTAAACAAAAAAAAACAGTATTTCACAATATTAAGTTTTTTTTACTGTATTTTTGATCAAATAAATGCACTCTTGATGAGCATAAGCGACCTATTTCAAAAACTTTAAACATCTTACCAAACCCAAACTTTGCAACAATAGTGTATGTGTATATATATTCAATATTTGTCACATTGTGAGGTATGAATTCTCAATTGTGAGATGTCAGTTACTTTTTTGAAAACATACTTTTTGTACAAACCTCAAACTTGTGTTAAACTAAAATAATACTTTTTTATCTTTTAAAAACGGGGTTTAGAGTCTGAAAATAGCGGTCTGTGTTATTAGAGTTTGACATGTTCTTGCATGTTTATACTGTAAGATGTATAAACTGTAATCTGGCAGTGTCCTATTGTTTGATGATTTTCTGTATGTGGCACTGCAAGAGCTGGCACTGAAATGTGAGAAGTGTAAACAGAGCTTACCATGATCCAGAAAAAGGTGAAAAATTACTCTTGACTTGGTATTTTGCAGATAACAAAATCAGCAAGATCCCATCGCATGCCCTGGCAGGTCTTCCCAACCTGGAGTGGCTCGACCTCAGCAAGAACAAGCTGGACGATTTCTCTTTGGGACCGGATGTGTTTCGGGTGAGATAGTGTCAAAGAAACCTTTTTATATTAACAAGCATACTACTGACACATAACTCACACTGTTTGTTTTCACATTCCATTTGGAATCACATCACAATCATTGTGATATTTCTTTGGACTTTAATAATGGTCAGATTAAAGTAGATCTGCAAAAATGGAGACTGCTTTGTGATCTGTTATCTGTTACAATGGTGAGTTATCAGGCCTTATGGTGTGGCACAGTGCAAGCTTGATATTTAGCAAGTAGCTGACGTGTTTTCACAAGATGCCAGGTCTGACATCACCGAGACAATTCTCACCAGGATGCTACAGTGAACATGGGAATTTTCAGTCAATAGATATTACCCCCTAAAAAGAAACACAATCATTTTTTACCTTTTTCTCACCAGTGTGTCATATCTACTGGGCGCCAAACACAGATCTTAAATGTGACACATATATGACACAGAGCAGAATAGTGTTTTTTTCACATGTTCACTGTACCTCAGTGTTTACCTGTGCTCAGTAGCATGATCAAGAAACGTCTGATCTTCATGCCAGATGAACTCTGAATATCTGTGTTGTGTAACTTCTGCTTCTGTGACTTGCAGCAAGCTTTGAAATATTTCCAGTCTGGCTTTGACAGTGTCATGAGTATCTTCTCGGCCTGTTGCAGAACTTGACGAAGCTCAGGAGGTTGAACCTTGATGGAAACAACTTCACTAAAGTGCCGGCTCTCCCTCCCTCGCTGGTGGAGCTGAAGATCAACGATAATAAACTCAGTGGTCTCACTCCCCACAGCTTTCAGGGTAAACACAAAACCACAGTGTCCCTATGAACTCAGTATTCAACAATCTGGTCCAGTAAAAGATCTGTTTTTCATGTTAGGGGTTAATTTTGTCTACTTGCCAGTCAGTTGATTCTTAATCCTCAGTGATTTATTATAGTACGCTATATTTTTAAAGTTTCTCCAAGATAGCAGTGAGATTAAATGGATATATGTATTTTATGTATTTTTGATCAAATATATGTAGGCTTTTTGAACATTAGAGATTTCTTTCAAAAACATTTAAAAATCTTACTGATGCTAAAATTCCAAAGTGTAAATGTAACAACTGAGACCTCTATTAAACTAAGCACAAATGACATATTTTGTGTAATCTAATGTTATTTTTTCTTAGGTCTGTCTCAGCTGCTGACACTGGAGTTAGAGGATAATTATTTCCATGATGGAAATGTCTCTCCTCTGGCCTTCAAGCCTCTCAGGAGGCTGATTTACCTCAGGCTAGATGACAATAAGTTCAGGGCTATTCCCTCTGGTCTGCCTGTTTCAGTACAGGTCAGTTACATTTTGTGCCTCAAAACGCCAACATTGCAGTACATATACATACTATATACTCTGTGTAAAACGTGCACTAGATTTTAGTTTGGTGACTTTGCCAAGTGTATTGGGGTGTTTATATAGTGCAGTAGATAATGGATTGTTGTTGATTTGTAACTTCATTAGGAGCTACACCTGTCTGACAACAAGATAGAGGTGGTCCATTCAGGGCTCCTCAACAAGACCACAAACCTGAGAGTCCTGGACCTCAGCCATAACCGAATCCGAGAGGACCGCATTCATCCAAGAGCATGGATACACTTGCTGTGAGTTCAGATCTCAGTTCTCTGCCTTTCTCTGCTGTTAGGTGCCATCTTGTGGACAATGTCTGTAATTATATGGTGAATAAAGAGATGGAGCAGTTGTATGAACAATATAGGGTAGGGTCGCCGTGATTTTGCCAAGTAAGACATGTTCCTGGATCAACATTACTGTCCAAAAAATATAGTCTTAACCCAATCCGTACCCTAAACCTAACTCTACTCATAATTTATTCCTAAAATTAGAGGGAAATGATAGCTGATTAACAAGGGTGTAGAAGCACCTAACTGTGATCGTAAGCCTAAAACTGACATTTCCTGAAAAGTTATCCCTCAATTCTGATCGATTGGAATGTTGTTCCAGGATCAACAAGGATGTTGAACATGCTGTACTTGGTGAAATCACGTTCACCATGAAGACTAATAATAGAAAACTACAAATTTCAAGCCTAGCATAATATGACATGTTTATAGTAAAATTAATTTGCATACATACTTTATGATGCTTCTAAGACATTCAAATAATCATTATTGATGTACAGAGTTATATAATTGTACATTATAATTAGATTTTATACAGTTTGGAAAATTAAATTAAAGCTATTTTCATTTTTCATTGTCCCTACCCTCCCACATTAAAATACTATATAAACTACCATTCGAAAGTTTGGGGTCAGTAAGATATTTTTAATTATTTTGAAAGACGCCTCTTACACTCACCATGTCTACATTTATTTAATCAAAAATACATTACAAATATTGTGAAATAATGGTTTTTATTTATTTATTTTATTCCTTTATTGTCAATTGATCAATGTCATGCATCTATGCTGAATTAAATTATTTATTTCTTTAAAACAAATATTACTGACTGGCCCCAAACCTTTGAATGGTAGTTCAGGAGTAGGGTTTTTTTACTTAATATTCCAAATTGTAATAATGCAATAAATATATATATATATATATATATATATATATATATAAATAATTGTTTATTAACTTTAATTTTTTTATATATGTTTTTTATTTTTTCACAAAAATTGGTTACCAAAATTAGACCCCTGCTCTAAATTTTACTAAAAGCTATTAGTGTCTCTGTGAACAAAAAGTACATTAACTTTTGGAAATGTATTTGTCATAATATAATATTTTTTTTATATATATAATAAAGTATTTCAAAACTATCTTAAACAATCTTCACAAATGTCTTTATCCACAGAAAACTGGAGAATTTGGACCTTTCCCACAATAAGCTGGTTCACGTTCCCTCTTTCCTGCCGGTTGGTCTGCGGCAGCTCATCTTGCATCACAACCAAATTGAGCGTATCCCTGGCTATGTGTTCGGCCACCTGCGATCTGGTCTGGACTCCCTGCAGCTGTCGTACAACCGTCTGCGTGAAGACGGGATAAATGAAGTGTCCTTCCTGGGCCTATACAACTCACTGACTGAACTTCTGTTGGACCATAACCAGCTCAGATCAATCCCACGAGGCATTCTACAGTTAAAGAACCTGCAGCACCTGAGACTGAACCACAACTACATCAGGTTAGTGAGTCTGTCTATCTGTCTATCTGTCTGTCTGTCTGTCGGTTTGTCTGTTTTAACCTGATCTTCTCCTTGTAGCTACATCACTATGAACTCGTTGTGTGACACTACGGCCCGTGAGGACTCCCTGCTGTTGTCTGTTCACCTGGAGTACAACCTGATTGACCGTCGCCTCATTCCACCAACAGCCTTCTCCTGCATCAAAACCTACCAGAGCGTCCTTCTGCGGCCCCAGAGATACGAAGAGCACCATGAATGAAAGCGGTTTTTGGGGCTGTAGTTTACAGTGCATCTCAATTCAATGCTTAATTCAGAGTTTTAAGTGAAATGAAGATAAAGATGCAGCTCCCTTTTCACACCAGAGGCCTTTTATGTGTAAGTTGTTTTAGTTGTGTTCTGATCGTCTCTTCTCTGTCTCATAGGGGTCGCACATGCATTTCTTCTGCTTTACTGCAACTAAAAACTACTGCCGACATTTGTTGTTTGACATTAGCATTGGCTGTGTTTGTGCTTTAACAGATTTGTAGGGGGTTTTGCACAGATTTACATGGTGCTAAATGTGCATCTTTCTGTTGCAGTTGGCATTATATTTTGTGTATGTCTGTTGTTGTTGTTGTTACCATATCTAATGTCTGTCTTGGTTTGTTTTATACCTGTATGTCTGCAATTTACAATCTCTTATAAAGCAGACTTTTATGTGCAAGGATTTCTTTCTTTTTTCAAAGTATATGCAAAAGGTTTTTATTCGATCAGCTTTATACATTATTTATTTTTTGATTAAACTGCAATGCATCACATTTTTTATTTTAATACCGTTTTAACAATTTTCAGTAGAAAAGGCTTTAACTTTTATATTCAGTTTTGTGATATTGTGTGTTGTCTGTGCTTTTGTATTCTCTTTGTCACAAACTACAATAAAGTTGAGAGGTGACAATTAATCTGGTGTCAAATAGACTTATTTTTCAGCATTTTTATCATTAATATTACAAGCGCATGTCTGAATGAAATGATGCACTGGTGTCCTGATGTCATTTGTTCAAGGAGTTGATTATTCAGCGTATATTCTGCGCGCGATGCTTCTGGTTCTCTCATTGGTCCACGAGGGGGCGTCAGTAAACGTAAATCCTAAAACAATTTAAAAATCAATGAAATAAAATAATTTTTACCCATTTTATTTAATAATATATATATATATTTATCAAAAGTTACATTTACATTTAATGCTGAGCTCTCACTTTTTTTTATAACCAAGGCAAAAAAAAATTGACAAATGTTTGCTTTGTCCTTTCAACAATTTTCAATTTATTTTAATGTACTGACAGCCCTATTTTCTTTGGCTTCTTTGCATTGGTGGAGAAAAATGAACTAACAGGTCATTTTCTGACTGGAAGTTTTGTGTCTTGCTAGTTTGATATTGCTTTGTTCTCAGACAGCAGCCAGTGCTGAGTTACATGTTCATCATTCTGTATTATGACACTGTAGCCTAGCACACTGGGCAGTGGCACTCTCTGCTTGCTCTATTTCTGTCCAGAGAAACTCTCTTAAAGTGGTAACTCACTGCCACAAGTGCTTCTTTTTCTACTTCACAGCAGGCCTCTGTCCCAGATTTATTTTCTTTGGGCCGTCCCTACATTGATTCTCTGTTGATGTATATATTTCTGTGACTGCTCTTCATTTCCAGGGCGTGGGCCATATCCTAAACCATGAAGAAAAACTTCCTTATATTAAAAGAGCATGTCCCTAAGTAACATCAGTCTTAGTGGGAAAACCTGGAAGTCTGTGGTAACATGTATCCATTGAGGCTTTTAGCATGTCACAGACACATATGTAAATATATTGTGCATCTCTCTCCTCTCTGTCTCTGTCTCTGTCTCTGTCTGTCTATCCATCTATCTATATCTATATATCTGTCTGTCTGTCTGTCTGTCTATCTATCTATATCTACTGTATATATCTGTCTGTCTGTCTGTCTATCTATCTATCTCTATATATCTGTCTGTCTGTCTGTCTGTCTATCTATCTATATCTACTGTATATATCTGTCTGTCTGTCTGTCTATCTATCTATCTATCTATCTATCTATCTATCTATCTATCTATCTATCTATCTATCTATCTATCTCTATATATCTGTCTGTCTACTTTGTCTGTCTGTCTGTGCCATTTCACAAAAACATGCAAATACATAAAAGTGTGGATATGGATGGATACTTCATGTTCCATTAATAATATGTATCCTGGATGTTCAATAAAGGGAGATTTTAAACTTAAATGTCTTAAAAAAGTATAACAATAACTGTGTTAACTATAGTACTTTGGTGGAATTACCGGCCCACACACTCACACCGTCTAACTCTCTCTCTCTCTCTCTCTCTCTCTCTCTCTTCACCCAAAAAGAAAGAGAAAAACAGTGGGAGGGAAAGACAACTTAAGTGGGAATGTCTCAAATACACATTTTTTTCCCTCTTTTTGCAAGCTGTCCTGAGTTTTGAGTTGCAGGTAGTGTTCAGTGCTTTGTGACCGCTGGCAGCCAAGGACCTAACAGACAGTCATCCAAAACAATGATCAAACTATAAATCAGTTTGCCATCAGAAACCTTTAAAAGAAGAAATAATCTGCAAATACATCTCACACATCAGGTAAGATGCTTTAATGCTCTTATTTATCTTTCTGACCTGTTCCCCAGTTTTGTGCACCTGATGAGTTTCCATGGTAACTTAATTCATCTGTTTCCGTTGCAACCAGTTCAGTTCTTTGAAAAGCTTACAAAGCTTATTTGAGCTCATAAAAAGATTACTACTTAAATTAGATTTAACATCCTTTAGAAATGTTGTTCTAGTTTGTGCGTCACTCAGTCATCCACGTCACCTCTGTAATCTTGACAACATTCAGTAATGGAGTCTTTAATTAGCCCATCTCATCTCTTTAATATAAGATGCAATTCAGCTTTGCTTGACCATTTGGCATCATTTGGATATTATACATCTTTAAAGAAAAATCTAAACATCTTAACCTTATTTTTTTAAAGAAAAAAAAAGACTCATCTGCATCAAGCTCATAAGTAGATATATAAGTGGGTGCAAACTATTTTAGACTGAGGCAAAGACTTTTATAAGCTGAAAAAACATTTCATTCATTAGTACTCTTATTATACTATTAGTAGAATTGTTCTGGCAGTGATACAATCAGGCTGTGCATGTCATCATTGTGTGTGCTTTTAAATGAGGTCTGTCAGTTTACTACATAACATTATTGTCATATTTTAAGAGGATATGATTTTGGTACATTTGGTGCCTGTATTTCGGTGGATGAATCAGGGTGGCTCTCCAAAAACAATCTGTTAAACTTGCCAGTAATGTGGTTCTTCTGCCATTCTGTGGTAAAGGGTGTGGGAGTGAATTTAAAGAGAGAGAAAGAGCTCAGATGCAGTTAAAACCACACGCACAACACGTGGCACAAAAAAAGAACTACTGCAGATCTGGATGGTCACAGAATCTAATAAATGTGGATCAGTGGGTCTGCACATGAATGATCTATTTTAATATTTTTAGTATCATCTATTTAATCTATTTTAGTAGCATTTATGCGATTGTAGTATTTATTCATATCTTGAATTGGCTTTTATTATTATATTTTCTGTTTTTGTAATTTTGTAATGCGCATTTGTCATTTTTATTATATTTTGTCTTAATACATAAATTGTTATTTTTATTTCAGCTATAGTTCTATTAATTTTAGTACGTCAGCTTAATCTTATTTTATTTCAATTAGTTATAAAAAAATTTATATTTATGTTTTATTTTATTTCAGATTAATTTCCAATTACTAAAAAGTAACAATAACAACACTGGATCTAAGGAGTCTTAATAGAAGAAAAAAAATTACACATGAATATCTCAACTGTTTCTCATAGACAATAGTGAGATTAAAAGGAGAGCAAATGGAGATTTGCTTGCATTTCAAAAATACACTAAAATCTTTCATGTCTCTCCTCAAAAAAAATTTTTTTTAGAATATAATAGTCTATACAGTAATAAACTGTACTCAGATTTGCCAAAATGCCGAAGTCTGAAAATCACTAAATTATCTGAGCTATGTAATCCACACATATTTTATAGCTTTATACTCTTACTGTATGTCAACAATTTCCTCATTTATTTCCATTTTTATATCTCCTAAAGAATTTTAGACTAAACATCTGAGACTGTTGATACTTAAATGAAACAAAACTATGAAAGAGCTATTCAATTTTCCTCTAGGATGGAACTGCTATTGGTTATTAGTGAGTCAAGTCATATCTATAATTTATTTACATTATTTATGTACATCTGTCACAGGTTTCTACTGTGGAGACATATGACCAAATGCACCAAAGGGATAATAATAGCTAGATAATTTGCACTCGGTTTTCATCTCCTACTGACGTTGCATCAGTGTAGTTTCAGCTGTAATTCATCTAGACAAAAGACACAAAAATACACTCAAATACACCCATTCTGGGAGGAAAAAAAACTGACTGTAAATATAGCATGAAGACAGGTTACGAAAATACACATTTGCACACTTTGATGCATCTGACCCAAACAAGTCTTTCCCTGTCTCAGGTTTTAGTTTTAGTAACAATGAGATATTTTCCCTATTGTCGATGTGGAGAGCGGATTGGTTTATTGTGACTGTCAGTGAGGCGGTTGCATATTCAAAGCTTAATGAGACCACAGAATGATGGATTTTTACCAGAATCAGCTTTTGGATGCAAAGTAGCATTTATGGTTTTTATAAAAGTGTGGAAAACAATTGTACTGCCATATTTTGAAACTTTACTTCATCTGTGTTTCTCTCTTTTCACAGATTAAAAACGTAGCAGCCATGTTGTCCGTCTATGTGGCTTTTCTGTTTCTCTGCACTGCCCACCTGCCACTAGACTCTTCCGCCCTTCCCTTTGAGCAGAAAGGATTCTGGGACTTTGGCAAGGACATTGATGTGAAAGAGCTGATGATGATGATGAAGGACCAGGAAGAGGGGTCAGCTGTGGATCCATACCAACCGGAACATCCCACATGTCCATTCGGCTGTCGGTGCGACCGCAGAGTCGTGCAGTGCTCGGATTTAGGTGGGCTTAAGATGATATGTGTTTGCAATGGTGTCTTGGTATAGACAGACAATATAATGGCTGTTTAGTCTAAGAGGTTTGGCTTCTAATTTATACTGGACAACACAGTGCCAAAATTGTTTACTGCACAAATGTAAAAAATTTCCTTAAAACTAAACTTTGAAAAAATACCATGAATTGCATAGCCCTAAAAATTTGAAAAACAAATATTAATATGGCATGCACAGGATGAATATGAAAACTAAAAATAGTGTTTTTTGTTGTTGTTGTTGTTTGTTTTTGGTGTACTAAATATAGTATAACATTTTATTTTTATTTTATAGCAATTTTTTTTTTTTTTTTTATTTAATACAGTTTTTTCATAATCCGAACAAACTTGTGACCCATTTTTGGGCTGCAACTCACCATTTGGTAACTACTGGTGTAAAGAGTGAAGCTACACTGGTTTGTGATTAGGATGGTTTGAGTTAAAGGATATCCTGTTTATATCACCCTCTTATCCCAAAATTACTAGCCTGTGACATCAAGGAAAGATCAAAGACCTGCCTATCATAGTCTATTTCATTTTTAAAATGTGGTATGAATGAGTGTGGTATGAAACACAATGATTTGAATATGAGTTAATAAGTTATATATATAAAACAAAATCAAATGTAAATCAAAGTTGTGGCTGAAAGTAGGGAAAGTGAGCAGGAAACTTTGGCTGAAAGCTAAACAGAAATGTCAGGTTTTAACATCCACATCAAAGGCCTGAATGAGATCAGGATCAAATTTAGCTTGAGTACGGATACCAATTCAGACACACCACTAATCTGGCCCATCCACATCAGACAGCAGCACATGTGGTGTGTGGTCAGTCACCTGAGAAGACAGACACTGGTTATTCTACTCGGTACAGCAAACGTGCCATAAACTATGATGTCGGTCACCAGGAATGATGGATTTAAAAGCAAATGGACAATTTCTGTGAATGCCAGGTACCACCCAAGCACAGCTGCCCTCTTTCCTATCTCTTATGAAGTTCATATAATACAGCTATTTTCCTCTTTGTTTCTCTCTCCACGTTGTAATGTGCTACGTGGAGCCATGGTCATCTGGCTCCATCTTAATTATATGGGAAGCTTAGATGGGAATGCTAGCACACAACAGAGCACAGCAAAGCACAGAGTCCCAAAGCCCAGAGAATTACCAAACATTTCCGAAATTACAGCCCGATGAAAAGTTTACAAGTGAACTCAAAGACTCTGAAGTAAATCCTGAAGAAACTGTTTCTTAAATGAACTGCCTTCCAGCTGTCTAAAGGCATCATAATGCTTTTAATTTTTTTTTTTTTTTTTGGTTCGACGGATATAGTGTCTATTATTAAGGCTCTCTGGAATACTTGATTTTGATTGGCCAGGTCTGGCAGGCAGCGGATGGATATTTTCTCATATTTGCCATCGCCCATTTATGGCAACGCTGTATCAGTCTTTTAACTGTTTAATCCTAGGCTGTGTGTGCTGTTTTAGCAAATTGGAAATAAGAGAGTGCTTTCTTTTACAGTAACATGACGATGACTGACGATACCTGAGACCCGCGCTACTTTCATGTCTACCTTTCGTTACTTACACAACTGACGCCATCTGTCGTTGCATTAATGACCTTAGTGGATTTCTGTTTTAATATTACTAAAATAGGACTATTTTTTTTAACGATGGTTGAAATTTTAAATCAATTTAAACTCAAATCAAAATCGAATTGTTTCTTGCAATTATTATTATTTTTTTGCTGTAATATCTGTTCACCATTTATAGCTTTTAAAATTAGCATGTTCCTGTATGCCATTTTAATTTCATAATATGACAAGTAAAGTTTTAACAAGAAAATAATTAGGGCAGGACTTTTCCATTTTATCCAATGTGGCCGTTGCATACAAAAAGGTAGACAAGTGCTGGAAAATAAGAGGGTTTGGAGATGTCAGCTGAAAAGGGAAGTCATTTCAGAGCCAAAACAAGTTACAATACTTTAATTAAAAATGAAAAAATTATGAACGTTTTTTTTTTTTTATGAACAAACTTTTTTTCTTTAGAACGCACCAATAAATCTTAAAATACAAGACCATAAAGTGTATTAATAAAGTAAATTGAGTCATTTTTATTTCATGTTGAGTTTCCATTACCCTGGAAAATGAATTACCACAGCAACAATGAAGCCTAAACAACATTTGATCCAC
This sequence comes from Schizothorax lantsangensis, assembly GCA_027422415.1. NCBI lineage: Eukaryota > Metazoa > Chordata > Actinopteri > Cypriniformes > Cyprinidae > Schizothorax > Schizothorax lantsangensis. The sequence goes on along the minus strand of CM049851.1, from coordinate 8,855,200 downwards.
AATATTGATTTTTTCCCCCCCATATCTCATTTCTACCAATGTATCTGTTCTTGTTTGTTTCCCCAACAGGTTTAGGTTATGTGCCATATGATATTCCTAAAGACACACTGCTGTTGGACCTGCAGAGCAACAGGATCACAGAGATCAGGGAGGGAGACTTTAAAGGAATGACCAACCTCTATGTGAGGCCTAACATATCTTTATTTCATAATTTGTATCACAATCGCATTTGCTCTCTTTTTGTGAATGAATTTAGAAATGCAATATTTAGCTTAATGTAAATAAAAGTTTGTACAGCATTCCCTCATAGTCCTTTTCCTATTTCAGGCCCTGGTGTTAAGATATAACCAGATCTCCAAAGTTCATCCCAAGGCATTCCTTCCTTTGAAGCGTTTGCAGAAGTTATACATCTCACACAACCTTCTGACTTCCATCCCCAAAAACCTGCCTCCATCCCTTGTGGAGCTGCGTATCCATGACAATCACATCAAGAAGGTGCCGGCATTTAGCTTCTCAGGCCTCCACAGCATGCATGTCATTGGTAAGACTGTGTGTTTGATTTTCAAAAAGACATTTTGTCAGCTGAACAATAGTACAATCCATTGAACACAATATGTATTCTGTCCCTCAGCCTCATTTTCATTCCTGTCAAAAATTAAATATGGCACTACCCTGACTAAGGTCTATAGTTACTCGCTGAGGCTATAGTCCTGTAACGTGGCTTTTTGACAATATTCACTGATATAATTTGCTATATAAATAAAACTAAAGACTTGATTTGTGCCTCAAACACTGGTTGATATTGCAGAAATGGGTCGTAATCCACTTCAGAACAGTGGTTTCGAACCTGGAGCATTTATGGGCCTTAAACTGAACTACTTGCGCATTTCTGAATCCAAGCTCACCGGAATTCCCAAAGGTAATATGAATGATGGTCAAAATTGAATATAAATTTAATTGACTTAATTTACTGCCAATCTCTTTGGCATTTTTTCATATTTTTGATTAGTAACACAGAATAGCGGTGTACTTGTGTCACAGAGTACAAAATTCCTTTCTACATGGAATGTGTCCCATTCTTTTCTAAACACAATGCAACTCATTCTGTTCCATATGGAATGTGTCTCATTCTTATCAGACCTTCCCAGTAGTCTCAATGAGCTTCATTTGGACAGTAATCAGATTCAGGCCATTGAGTTTGTGGATCTCAGCCAGTACACCCAGCTGCAGAGGTAAACCCTACACATTCCTACTTTTTTGGTGTGATTAATACATGTAAACAGACTGTATTTGTTTCTAAAGTGATATTAAATTAAATATTTCCCTTCAGTTGAACTTCTTACATGGACTTATGGTATAAAGTTTGCTTTGGGTGTCCTCTAGTGGCTAAAACCCCTCTGTCTCTGTGTTTAGGTTGGGACTCGGCAGTAACCAGATTCGCCACATTGAGCACGGTGCTTTATCTTACCTCACCGACCTGAGAGAGCTGCACCTTGACAACAACCGTCTGTCCAGTGTGCCCAGCGGACTGCCTCATTTGAAGTATCTGCAGGTGTGCTTGTGTACATGACTCTACTAATTCTAGTTCATTTATACTAAATAAACTAAACCACACTTTCATTACAGGTTGTCTACCTCCATTCAAACAACATCACTAATGTTGGAGTGGATGACTTCTGCCCTATGGGTTTCGGAGTGAAGAGGGTGTTCTACAATGGCATCAGCCTCTTTGACAACCCAATCAGGTATTGGGAGGTGCAGCCTGCTACGTTCCGCTGTGTCAGTGACCAAATGGCTGTACAGTTTGGCAACCACAAGAAATAAAAAATAAAAAAATGCACAAAACCAATCCAGGAGGAGAACAAGAGGAAAATGCCCATAATTTATGTAAATCAAGATATTTGAGTGAAGAATATGAATAAACATTTTCATGGAGGCATAATTCAGAAGAAACATGGACTCCATTTAAACCGAAGTCAAAGTCCATCCGGTCTGTTTAAAACTGAATATTGATGTGTGTAATTCCCTGCTGACATTGATGAATATATACTCCACAAAATGCCTTTTTGTTTAATTTAGTTGACATACAGCATTCCTTGAGATGTCTATCAACAGCTTCATTTGCTTAGTTTTCATGGGTTGCATCTTTAAATAATGAGATAAATTCACAGTTTGTCATTCTGGACGGCTGATTGTCACTCATTCATCATGGTAATACTGTAATAAAGTGGATTGTGTTGTAGATGTTTATCATACCATCACAAGACAGCCAACATTAAAGGTGACAGGCTATTTATTTCTAACTTTAAAGTCAAGATCCTAAATGCATTCAGTGGAATGAATAATAACCTTCGGTGGCAGGAGATGTGAAGGTGGAGTACCTAAAACACTGAAAGGAGAATGTCTTCACAAACGAGTCCTTCTGCTGGTTGCATGACCACGCCTTCAAGGCTTGACAGAGTCATTTAAATCCTTTTGCGTATAGTTTCTGCTCTTAACGACTAAACAACACGAGAAATGGACTTCAAAGAACAGGTAAGTTTACAAATATTTACAGAATTAACTTTATGCGTAGATGACAGAAATTAATATTTCAATACAGCCTATAAACAATCTGTATTATTTCATGTCACGTTAAACGGTTGGATTTTTCAAGTTAAGACTGCAAATTCGAACGAGGTTGCATTAGAAATATTTTAGAATGTGTTCTGTTTTATTAGCCTACTAGTTTATTAGAACAGTGTTTTATAATAGGCCTATAGGATTAGCTATCAACTGAGAATCATTACTTTGTTAGAAAAGTGATTATAAATCGGATATACGTAACGTCCTTAAAGAATGCAGCCGTCATATGTTGTCAAACTTGTTCTAAAACCTGTAACAGTTGTAAACGGGTGTAATCTTGACAGACTAAAACTGTCATGCACAGGTTGAGCAGGTTGTATCCACCGCGCAGTTCGGAGATTTGATCGAGTTCACGTACCCCATTGGCTACTCGCACTGGGGCGTGTACGACGGAGATGGATACATCATTCACTTTGCGGTTGCCGGTAAGCACGAGAACGTTCACTTTAGTATTAATAGCCTACTATCTCTATAACGAGATATTCATGCTATACCTATACAACACAATAATGTGGACTACTATACAAGTCAGATTACACTGTGAGAATTTACCCCAATATAAAGGCATGTTGCCACAAAATGTTAACATCTGATCTTATTATTTGTTTTGTTTGTTAAATGCCCTTTCACAAGTGTAACAAAATTAAAATTGTATATATACATATATATGCATATGTCTCACAAACTATCTCCTATCAAATTTGCATTTTCCAGATGAAAATCAGGTGATGAGTACGTTTCGAAATTGTCTGCAGACCATCTTCCCTGTTTGTGGTGATCTTTTGCTTGGAGAAACTAAGATACGGCGTCAGCTCCTGTCTGAAGTTAACGTGCCAAAAAGAGCTTGTGTTTCAGTGAGCAATAACCAGCACGCTCTCGAGCCTTCACCTGTGGATGAAATTAGAAGACGACGAGATGCTTTACTGGACAAAGAGTTTACTTACAAACTCTTCACACACAATTGTGAGCACTTTGCCACATTTGTCCGCTCCGGTAAAGCTATGTGCAATCAGGTATAATTTAACAGTATAGACATTCTGTGCTCTGTGTTTTATTTAGGCTATTCTGACATGATGTTGATTCCTTTGTTTTAACAGATTCCAGGGAAGCCCAAAAACAAGGAATGTGTGGAATCTACAGAATCATTTAGCTACCTTGTGCCATCGAGTTAACCTACTGAATACCAAGAACTACAGATTAGCACAATAATAATATATTATGTTTGATTATAAGGGTATTTCTCACACACTCATTAAACCAGTTAAGATTCCTGCTTGATGTCATGCAAAAGGGTTCTTCACACTGATCTGTAATAGTATAGATCAGTGGTTCCTCACTTTCTTCACTGTGCCTGCGGGTCTTGTTTGGTCTCCTAGCCTTATCAAGCTGGTCTGTTGGCTGGCTTTAAAAGGGTTTTGGGTTCAGGCCAGGAGACCAGCTTGATTATGCAGGAAGACCATATTATTCCAGCTAAAACCTATACCAGCTTACACCTGCTTTTTTCAGCAAAAATGTAGTCAAAATGTACATTGAATGTTTAGTAAAGGTGTTCACATGTTTCTGACTGTCCTTTTCACATGTCTAATATGGCACATACTATTACTAATATTATCAGTTTAAACCACAGTTACAAAAACACCATTAAATTGCTCGACAAGTTCAGATTTCTTTCCTGTGCTAATGCATTGTCTATTACAACAGAAAGTCTGGGAAATATCTAAGAGTTCATCTTTTTTAAATAGCCAACACCCAGCAAACACAGAACATTCCCCTAATGTTAGCAGATGGTTCCGGTTTAATTATTATTTTTTTGGGTCCAAATAATGTTCAAAGAACGTTTTCTGTAGGTTTTTTGTAACTAAAAAAACATTTGTTGTAACCAAAAATATGTGATTTGCTACTTATTAGTCAGCTGCAGGTGACTGTTTTACCAGAATAGACCATAAGTTTTAAGTATATCTGCTAAAAGTGAATTTTCTGTATGAAAAAAAATAAAGTTTGATTTTATTGACTTCAAATCAGCCATAAGTGGAGAGAAATAAATTAAACAAAATTATCAAGATTATAAAAGCTTCTTACAGGGTTTAAAATGAACCCCTTTTTATTAAGCTTTTACATTAGTAACAATGACTTGTAAGCTAATTGTATTTTGGATGAAACTGTGGTTACCATGGTGATTTTTTTTCATAAGGTAAAGAAAGGGGCAATGCAGTGTTGTGTTTTTTTATCATTAAAAAATAAATATTTATATTCTATACAAAGACCTATTCTGATTCTCTTTTTTCTTGTACATTTATTCGTAACCGCAAAAAAAAGCTTATGTACACATCATCACTAGAGTTTATTGTTATTTCTGTAAAGACGAAGCGTTTCCTACATTCCCCGGATGTTGCCCCACGCTTGCTCATGTCCCGGATGTACCTACATTTTAGTAGAGGAACAAAAAATGGGCTCTTTATCAAGCTTCACCAAACCGTTTAAATTATCCCCACACACGATTCTTGTACATGTATGAGGACCAGGCCGCAGTTCACGTCCATAGTCTCCGTGTCTGTAAAGTGATTCATGAAATCGAAGAGGTAAGACAGTTGTGTACATTCAGTGTTGCTACACGCTGTTGACGTTAGCAAGCCAACAGTCAGTTGCTAAGCGAAGTTTATATCAATAACAAATAACGTTTAATTTTTCTGTAGGAATATAGAAACATTAGAGGGGATCGCAATAAAATATTGACTGTAAAATATATGTTTTCTTAATAGATCACGGTGTTCTTCAGCCACTCCTTGTGTATGCTAAGCATCAGGCTAACACACAGCTGTCCAGATAGATTTCAGAAGATTGTTGATGTGTAACTGCTTATTCGTTTCTAGTCTTTAAACTTGCATATGAAAAGAGCATATGTTACTGTTTTTAAAGCCATGATATGGAAGTCAGATGATTGAAGCATTCTGCTATTTTGATATTCTCTCTCTTAAACCTATTAGATGTTAATTAGTAGGCTAACCAGGTCAGTAACCTCACTGCTCCTCTGCCTAAATATTTTATCTACCATTATTTATTAGTTAAAAACTGAACAAACAGGGTTAAATACAAGTTTTCTATAGTAGTTAAACTCTAAAAGGTTCTTACATTGAAGCACTGTCTGTAGATGTGATCAAATATATAATCTGTATGATTTTAAAAGTAGATGAGTTATCAGAATATTTAATCTGTATGTTTCATATGTTGTTGTGATAGAATATGTACCTTGTTTTTATATGTAGATCTGATAACAGAATAAATAATGGGTATGATTTTAAATGTAGATGTTATATCAGAATATATGTTAGATTTGATGTTTAGATGTCATATCTAAATATATGATCTGTATTATTTTAAATTTAGATGTGATACCAGAATATAAATAAATGTTTTTAAAAAGTAGATGTAATATCTGAGTATAAAATCTATATACTTTAAATGATGATCATGTGATGTGATATCGGAATACTTATGATCTATGATTTTCTATGGTTGTGATACCAGAATTTGTATGTGTTAAATTGATATTAGAATGTAAAATCTTTGTTTTATACATAGATGTGAAATTAGAATATGTAATCTTTATGGTTTGTAATGAGATATAATCTGTCTTTTCATATATAGATGTGAAATCAGAACACATAATGTATATGATTTTATCTGTAGTTGTGATGTGAAAACATGACCTGGTTTTGATTTGTTGCATGATTGAGCAATGACAGCTCTGACATTAAGTCTAAAAAAACAGTTGAGCAATAGATCTGTTTAAAAAGCAGTGTAAAATTAACCCAGGTCATGTGGTAATGTTTGGCAATTTATTATTCAATATGTTATATGAATCTATAATACTGTGGTGTTGTCAGTGACCTAATGCTTGAACATTAATTTTATTCTCTTCTAGAGTTAAGTTGGAGGTGAGAGTTGCGGGCCGAGTGTGTTGACACATTTGGAGCTGCTTCACACTGCTGACAGGGCCTTCCGCCATCCCCTCACCCATCATCCGCCTAGCGAAGAGTGATGACCTCACAGCAGCATGGGAATGCCAACCCTGCCCTCCTCTTGCCACAGAACTCTTCATCAAGTCAGGGCAGGCAACACATTTCTCGTTCCCCGATAGACTCGTATTCCCGCTCCGGGCTTTCCTCTCCTCGGAGAGGCTGGGTTGCAGCGTCCTCATCCACAACAGTTCATGGTAACTCTCTTGCACTCTCTCTAAGCCGATTGGCACCGGCGTCCTGCAGTAATTCCTCCTCGTCTCGGAGACCTGCGTCCGGCCAGGTGGAGCCGTGGCCGGAGGAGGCTGTGGATGACGCATATGGGCTTTACTCTCTTCACCGCATGTTTGATATTGTGGGCGCGCAGCTGACGCACCGTGACGTACGTGTGCTGTCCTTCCTTTTTGTGGACGTTATTGACGAGTACGAGAGAGGAGGGATACGGAGCGGGCGGGATTTCCTGCTCGCACTGGAGCGTCAGGGGCGATGTGACGAGACAAACTTCCGGCATGTTCTTCAGCTGCTCCGCATCATCACTCGCCATGACCTGCTGCCGTACGTCACGTTGCGCAAGAGACAGACAGGTTTGCGATCTTGTCAATTTCACTTTTGAGAGATGATTATTATGTACAGTGAAGCTACAGTTTCATCACTCTGCAATATGTTTTGGCAAGGTGCATATGTAACGTGTTGCAAATAATTTTCCAGTGTGCCCAGATCCAGTGGATAAATACCTGGAGGAGACGTCAGTCCGTTATGTTTCTCCCAGAGGATCAGGAGAAGCCCAGCAGGGAACTCCTCACAGAAGAACAGGTGTGTCCTACATGGCTACATTGCTTTAGATTTTGGTTTTGTGTATTTTTTTTTTTTTTACTGAAATACCACATTTGTCACTCTGTAAACTTTAGAAAGGTCTAATTACTTGATTAGCCAATCATAACTTTTAATGCGCTTAACCGTACAGCACATACAGTGAGGAAAATAAGTATTTGAACACCCTGCTATTTTGCAAGTTCTCCCACTTAGAAATCATGGAGGGGTCTGAAATTGTCATCGTAGGTGCATGTCCACTGTGAGAGACATAATCTAAAAAAAAAAATCCAGAAATCACAATGTATGATTTTTTAACTATTTATTTGTATGATACAGCTGCAAATAAGTATTTGAACACCTGTCTATCAGCTAGAATTCTGACCCTCAAAGACCTGTTAGTCTGCCTTTAAAATGTCCACCTCCACTCCATTTATTATCCTAAATTAGATGCACCTGTTTGAGGTCGTTAGCTGCATAAAGACACCTGTCCACCCCATACAATCAGTAAGAATCCAACTACTAACATGGCCAAGACCAAAGAGCTGTCCAAAGACACTAGAGACAAAATTGTACACCTCCACAAGGCTGGAAAGGGCTACGGGGAAATTGCCAAGCAGCTTGGTGAAAAAAGGTCCACTGTTGGAGCAATCATTAGAAAATGGAAGAAGCTAAACATGACTGTCAATCTCCCTCGGACTGGGGCTCCATGCAAGATCTCGCCTCGTGGGGTCTCAATGATCCTAAGAAAGGTGAGAAATCAGCCCAGAACTACACGGGAGGAGCTGGTCAATGACCTGCAAAGAGCTGGGACCACCATTTCCAAGGTTACTGTTGGTAATACACCAAGACGTCATGGTTTGAAATCATGCATGGCACGGAAGGTTCCCCTGCTTAAACCAGCACATGTCCAGGCCTGACTTAAGTTTGCCAATGACCATTTGGATGATCCAGAGGAGTCATGGGAGAAAGTCATGTGGTCAGATGAGACCAAAATAGAACTTTTTGGTCATAATTCCACTAAACGTGTTTGGAGGAAGAAGAATGATGAGTACCATCCCAAGAACACCATCCCTACTGTGAAGCATGGGGGTGGTAGCATCATGCTTTGGGGGTGTTTTACTGCACATGGGACAGGGCGACTGCACTGTATTAAGGAGAGGATGACCGGGGCCATGTATTGCGAGATTTTGGGGAACAACCTCCTTCCCTCAGTTAGAGCATTGAAGATGGGTCGAGGCTGGGTCTTCAAACATGACAATGACCCAAAGCACACAGCCAGGATAACCAAGGAGTGGCTCTGTAAGAAGCATATCAAGGTTCTGGCGTGGCCTAGCCAGTCTCCAGACCTAAACCCAATAGAGATTCTTTGGAGGGAGCTCAAACTCCGTGTTTCTCAGCGACAGGCCAGAAACCTGACTGATCTAGAGAAGATCTGTGTGGAGGAGTGGGCCAAAATCCCTCCTGCAGTGTGTGCAAACCTGGTGAAGAACTACAGGAAACGTTTGACCTCTGTAATTGCAAACAAAGGCTACTGTACCAAATATTAACATTGATTTTCTCAGGTGTTCAAATACTTATTTGCAGCTGTATCATACAAATAAATAGTTAAAAAATCATACATTGTGATTTCTGGATTTTTTTTTTTTAGATTATGTCTCTCACAGTGGACATGCACCTACGATGACAATTTCAGACCCCTCCATGATTTCTAAGTGGGAGAACTTGCAAAATAGCAGGGTGTTCAAATACTTATTTTCCTCACTGTATATGGCAATCAGGGAGCTTAAATTTAGAAGTGGGCAGGGTTTCGGTTTAAAGAGGTGTGTCTAATTCAGTGTGTCTAATGGTCCGGTCAAGTCCTCCTGGAAAGTTCATATTTCTGAGTGGGGAAGTCAAGGTTCGACAATAAGGAGTGCCCGATGGCCCGGGGTCAGCGTGACAGACGTTCGGGACAGTTGACGGATTTGTCATTTGCCCGATCGGGCCACTGCAGTGTCGTCACAAAAGTTTATCATTTGCATGTGTTTTTAAGCCTTGTTAATTTAAAAGTTCAAGCGATTAAAAGGCATTTGTGCATGAAAGACAAATACATTCAGTGCTCTGACATGTGCGAACCGCCTGAACGGGCAAATACATGCAAAAGTAGGCTGTCAAAAAACCCATCTTGCCAAGTAACTTTGTAGATTTAACAATGATTAATCTATGTTTAATTTATACTTTGGAGTACAGATGCACCGATCGACTGGACATTTTTTGTTTTATTTCAGACTATCTTCTGTTCCATGCTTGCACACAAACTGCACTGCAATCATTTTCCAAAATACCATTTGTGTGGAAATATTACATTATTATAATTAGTCTGTAAATGGCCAGAGACATTGAAGGAGGAGAGGAGAAAATACTGTAGCAGACAGAACAAGATCACTGTTCACAATGCGCGGAATATAGGAAGAAAATCCAAATATTGAATTTTATATGAATGTGTTTCTGAGGGCAACTGGTTGTTTTCAGAAGAGTTTACATGGTGTTTTCTTTTCATCTTGCCTCCATATAACGCATTTAAATTAGTGTTAATACCTGCAGTGCTGCTGTGTTTTAACAGTGGTAACCAAGGAAACGCTGTATTATTGCTGTTAAGCGCCACCTGCTGTCAGAGAGTGAAATTGCTGCTGTTTCTGTTTCGTGCAATGTTTTATGCAGCATAATTTTACAAAGCTGAAGTCAGACCATTCTGTTTTTGCTTCAGATTTAAAAATGATACAGTCTAATATAAATCAAACATTGCACATTTTTGTTTTGATCAGTTCATGATTAAAATGTAGTGGTTGCCTCTAATCTCAAATGGCTATAAAAAATAAAGTCGCAGAGTGAAGAATAAGCAAATGTTATTTTATGTGATTTTTCAATTTCTTTACCTGAACATCTACAAACATAAAAACCTAAAGCGTCATTTCATTTCTATCTTTGTGCTATAGGCCTATATTTAATTGTGCTATTACTTGTAATTTGTTCATGTGTTCTTATTTACTGGCTGTTCACTTGTCTTTAATAATGTTTGAACTTTATATTTATTTATAGCTAGTGGTTTTTGCTGTGTTATCGAGATTGAAATCGAGAATTGTAAAATTTAATTGGTATCTAAAATATTGGTGTCATATAAGCTTAGGCTATTTATTGGAATACAAGATAACAGATAAAAAATAATGATAACAGCAACTATTCTATTTTTTGTGGCAGGGCCAGTGAAAATGTTGGCAGGGCAAGTAAAAATTTGAACTACTGGCCCGACTTGGGCCAGTAGAAAAAACCCTTTAATGTTGAGCCCTGGAAGTTGCAATTACCAAATCAGGTGTGTTCATGTCACTTTGGTTTATCGCAAGATGGCGATGCACCTTTTCTTGAAAAAAATCAGCAAAATCTTTTAACTAGGCTGATTGTAGGTGCCCTTTTTCCCGGACGCGTCCTGGCCTGGATTTCTATATTGGCTAAAATATCCAGGTTTTTCTTGCTGAAGGTAAAGATCAAAAAGTAGTTTGACCAATAGCATGCAGGCATTGTACATAATTGACCAATCGTGGTGCGTGAGAAGGTGGGATCTACAGAGAATGGTTAAAGCGATGCAAATACGCGTACATATTAGGTGTGTTAGACTTAAAACGGCGCTGCGCAGACCGATCGGTGTATGACATCACTGTGAGTACTGCGAGAGCGATTCGAAAGCATAAGGAGCTATCTGCTGTCTTATAGCTCTCACGGTACTTTGATGTCATATACCAATCGGTCTGCGCAGCGCAAACAAAGCCAAAACCTGGATATTTTAGGCAATATGTGACCCTGGACCACAAAACCAGTCATAAGGGTCAATTTTTTGAAATTGAGATTTATATATCACCTGAAAACTGAATAAATAAGGTTTCCATTGATGTATGGTTTGTTAGGATAGGACAATATTTGGAATCTGAGGGTGCAAAAAAAAAAGAAAATTGCCTTTAAAGCTGTCCAAATGAAGTCCTTAGCAATGCATATTATTACTCAAAAATTAAGTTTTGATATATTTATGGTAAGAAATGTACAAAATATCTTCATGGAACATGATCTTTACTTAACATCCTAATGATTTTTGGCATAAAAGAAAAATCAATAATTTTGACCCATACAATGTATTTTTGGCTATTGCTACAAATATACCCGTGCTACTTATGACTGGTTTTGTGGTCCAGGGTCACATAAAGAAATCCTGGCCAGAACATGTCTGGGAAAATGGGCACATATAGTCACCCTATTTTAACTTTTAACAAAATGATGAATAAATAATGTACATCAGTTTTGTTTTACTTTGTTTTTATTCAATTTATGAAAGTGCTGTAAATTTAATAGTTATATATTCTAATCTATCATATGTTGTATATAAATGCAGTTTAGCTAGATTTATTGTAACCTCAACCTGCAAACTTGGGGCTTAAAGAAAATTCTGATTACAGTTAATTGTTGTGGCACTCGTATGTGTTCCACTCTTAAAAACATCTTTCCAATGTGACAAACGCACCATAGGTTTGGAAGAATTTCCAGAATAATAAAAGGCTGGAATACACTACACAAAGTTTAAAATATGAACAGATTTTGAATCTGTATGGCATTATGCACTTTCTTGGGTTTTTAAATGGTTACAAAGGATCAGGATCACACACTACCTGACTTTCAGTAAAATTCTTAAACCAGGTCAAAATATTAAGCAAGTTTGATGGCTTCCAACTGGATAGAACTGTAGTCTGAAGCTAAAAAATCAGAGTCTGTGCTTATCATAAACTACATGATTTTCTGTGAAATCTGTCAACTCCAGCTGCCCAAAATCTGACTTGCTCTGACGTTCTCAAATTGAGGCAAAAGCTGCGTAGTGTATTCCAGTCTTAACCTAATCATGATCGGTGGAAATGCATGTCTACAAGCGAGAAAGATATTGTGGTAGTGATTTTAACACCGTTCTGTTTCTCAGGACCCCAGCCATTGATCTGCTGTCCTCCATCAGGACCCCAGGTATGCCCACCCCGTGCTAAACCAACCCCACCTCTGCCGAGCAGGAAAAGGAAGAGATCTCACACAACAGCTGACTGCAGAGAAAAACAGACCTGTGGTAAGACAACAAATCTGCTGAAGAGTGAAAAAAGATGCTCACACAAGTTTATGGCTCAGAAAGAGAAGGTTTGACTCTCATAACCTCACCATTTTACCAAACAAAATATTTGTTTTATTTACACACTCAAGCAATGATAAAACACATTTGGATCGGGCCACTTGGAGGCACTCCTCCCCAAATTTTGCCTATAAGAAGTGACTCGAATAAAACACTTTGTTTGTAAATTCTAACATTATGAACATCTTGGCAGCCTCTTTGAAAGTTTCTTTAAACCAGTCAGTCAGATTAAAACTGACCATTTTAGCCAGCACTTGCCATTATTCTCCATAGATGTGCCATTTGAGCATATGACCACTGCCAAGCAATATTCCTGAAATATGTGTCCTTTGTAGGTGGACATAAAAGCCACATTTTTTAACCTCTTTCCTTGTCTTGCAGACATACGACTGAGGGTGCGTGCGGAGTACTGTCAGCACGAGTCGGCTCTACAAGGAAACGTCTTCTCCAACAAGCAGGAGGCGCTGGAGAGGCAGTTTGAGCGGTTCAACCAGGCCAACACCATCCTCAAATCTCGTGACCTGGGTTCCATCATATGTGACATCAAGTTCTCAGAGCTGACCTACCTGGACGCCTTCTGGCGGGACTACATCAACGGATCACTATTAGAAGCCCTGAAGGGCGTTTTCATCACAGACTCTCTGAAGCAGGCAGTGGGCCACGAGGCCATTAAGCTCCTGGTGAACGTGGATGAGGAAGACTACCAAGCTGGCAGGAGGAAGTTGCTGAGGAACCTGGTGGCGGCAGGTGCCGGTGCAGGGACGGGGAGCAGGGAGGGTCCCTTGTCCTAGTGGTGGGATTGACTCGGTAAGTGGAGGAAATTCAGAGAGACCCTGATGAGAGATTGGACATTAATGAGAAGGTATACATGGGGGGAGGGGGAGGAATGTAAAAAGAGAGAAAGTGACTCTTAAAAGAAAGATACCCTACAAGAGGCCAGGATTTGCATCTTTAGCAGATGTGGATGGGAAGAGGCGTTAAAAGTGTTCTGGAAAGTTACGTTATTTCTGTTTTATTTTGAGTATCTCAAGTTGTGGAAATAAAAGATGAAGGGGGAAGTATCGGACAAAGAAGGCATTTAGTTTCTTTTGTCTTTATTCCTGCGTAATTGACACTAATGCTTTTGTTTTTAGGCTTGTGTGAATTAGGTATTTTTTTCTTTTTTGTGCTACATTTCTATTTAAGTCTTGTTGCACAACCATTTGCTCTTAGTGAAATTCTCTTGGTTAAAGGAAATGTGTTCGCCTCAAAGTTTAACAAAGAGGACAGGTTGCATAAGGTTTGATTGACTGATTTGCCTTTAAAAACATCACATTGCTTCTATTCATTATGGAATAATTCCCCTGTCAATGATGTTTAGCCATCCATGTTTTTCTGGATGTGAACTTGCATAAGCAGAATCTCAGTTCTATCACAAAATCACAAAATCTTCATTGCACACTGCAACACTGCACTTCGCTTTGGAATTGTGACTACTTTATAGAGAAAACATTCTCCATTTGTTTCATCACTGAAATTATTGCACAATTGGGTTGGTTTTAGCAAATTCACAAAGAAGGTTCTGAAGCATGGAGGATTGTTTTTCAGAATGGTTTATGATATGCTTTGTTGCAGTTTGTGTTTTCATGCATGTCCCTGTAATTTTCTTTTTCTTTTGGTTATGGAAAAACCTAATAACGTTGGCAGATGTTCACTCTTTTTATTTTTTTTACTTAATATGTGCTCTTTGTCCCGAATTTTCCAAAAAGATTAAGACATTTGGGCTCTCTAGGCCTATTAATATCCATGTTTGGACCAACTTAGCTCTGAAATTAATCTTCATTGTTTGTTATTGGTTGAATTTCTGGGCAGAGCGTCAATTGCAACACTAATGGTTTAATACAGAGATATGCCTTTGTAAAGTTCAAATGCATGTGACGCCAGTATTTGATTAAGGCTTTGTATTTTCACAAAGGTATAAATTGGCTACTTTTCTTCAATCCCAAAAAAAATGATTAGGTAGTTCTGAGAGTTCTAGTAAAAAGTAAAAAAAAAGATTTGTACTGTTATTGCTAGTTTAAAATGTGATCTCACAATGCAGCACACATGACAGAAGCTGAACCTTTTTCTTGTCTCATGATTTTGGGGTGCTCCTTAATAGCAGTTTTAATGTGCTATATTTATAATTTCTCCTCATTTGAATTCAAGCAAATGTGTCCTGAGAAATGGCCTCTGCCAGGGTTCATATGTTGAAATAATCTGCTGTAACCTCTGTCCAACAAGTCTTGAAAGATGACACAAAATGTGCCAACCTGAAGCGCAACCTGTGTTTTTTAACATGACTGAAGTGAAAGAAAAATGCCTGAGCAACATGCAATCGCAGGAAGATGTATAATTTGACTGACTTGAGATGTTTTTGCTATACTTTTAAAATACCAAAGCTGTTCCCAGACATTCATTCTCTCTCTCTCTCTCTCTCTTATTCATTCTCTCCTCCATCTGTTAAGATATAATGAAACTGTTGAAATATTGAAAGAAAATTGGTGACTTGTGGGGTGAGTGGAACAGACGTTTAGAAAAGTTAGCTGTGGATCAATTACTGCTATTATTATTATTATTATTATTACTACAGAAGGAAGAAAAGCATTTTGTAATGTTTTCCTAATGGAACTAAACAAAGTTACAGACTGGTATCTATTATATAGGTTACATGTTCTATTGATTGTGTTCAAGTGTTTGTCTTTATATCTTGCATGTATATGACATTGATCCCCTTAAATATCACACAGTGACAATTGAGCTGTGGTCTGTAGATTTGAGATATCTAGACATTTCTAACCTTTTTATACTTTGTTTTTCATAGAGAAAGAAATGGGATTGCTACTTTTTGGAGAGGTGAGATGAGTATTCTCAAAGTGACACAGTAGAACAGATGAAGACGGAGCACTTTATTTTTTACTCTCTCAAGTATTTCACCTATTGTAACCATATATAGTAATACACCATTCCAAAATGTAGGAGACATTCGGCATCATCGGCCATCTGTCGCATTATGACTGATTTTTGAATAATTTTATTTTTGTTGACCATGCCGGTGGTTGTGTTAAGTGAAATATTTACGTGCAAAATAGACAGCTGGTTCATTCAATGTCTGTACAAATCAATAAAACAAACTGAAAAATACAATCTGTTGCAGTTTCTTTTTTAAAAACAAAAATATCCTGTTAGCAACACGTTACTTGACCAACTGTATTTGTATGATGTGTGTAATTACTGAAATTTCAAGTTAGCCATTCATAGATTAATTTTTTTATAAACTGCTGACTCTGTGGCGTTCTCAAAACATTGCCCTGCTTGTCTTAACCACCTGACCTAGTAACATTCCCAACCAAAAGTTGAGAAGATTACCCATTTTTTCAAACCATGGCAGATAGGGGGATGTTTTGGGAAAGTTGTTTAGAAACTGCAATCCTGTAGAATTATACAATGTGATTTAATATCACCTCAAAGAAGTTATCAGATAGCATTCGTATTCACCTCCATGGCACTTGCTTATACTGCCTGGTTTTGAGCCAATCATCTGAATCTAAATGTTGTTTGTTTGATCACTATGAACAACACTGCTTGGCTGATGGCACCAAAAGAATGTCCACGGTCCCAAATGTTTACAAAAGGTCTACTTTAATACATCGATATATTTGCGATTTAAATGTTGCTTGTCAAATTATCAATAGAGAATTTTTTTAACCAGATGAAGTAGTTACAGCATCTTCCAGCAGGGGTTAACAGGGCCATGCTAACTAACCAAACCTTTCCCCATTGGAAGTGGTGCATAGAGCATGATTAATGATAGCAGCCTTTAGCAAAAAAAAATAGTGTTAGCAAAGACAAGACTTCACTCTTTTTTGGATTTTCTTTTCTTGACAAAGACTTTCAACAATGCCCTGCTCATCAAGACCAAGAGCAGACAGACTGCTGTAAACAAACTCATTATCAGCATTATCACATCTACGCAGTAGTAGGAATACCAAGGAAGCCTGTAGGACTCGGTGCGTAAGTGCGCCGCACCCTTATGCCTCATGACAAACTCCAGCCAAAAGATGGCACTGTCCATTGGCTTGATTGGAGTGTCACGATGTAGGCTTGACATTCTGCGCATGTTCTTCTGGTAGGGTTGATTTTCATCCAGTATGTCCCTTAGGGCTTGTGTTAGGGTATCCACATCCAGAGCTGCGACGTCAAGCACTTGAGCCACCCCTCGGGCTTCCAGGCGAATCATGTTGTCAAATTGGTCGAAGATAAGCGGAAGTCCAAGCATTGGCACGCCGTGGTAAATAGCCTCGTAGATTCCATTCGTTCCTCCGTGGGTGAAGAAAGCTTTAGTTTTAGGATGGCCTAAGAGGTCGTTTTGAGGCAGCCAGTCCACTATCAATGTATTGTTCCCCAACGTTGATGGCTTTTCCCCTACGTGCCTCCAAATCACCTTTTGTGGCAAGCGAGCAAAGGCGGAGGCGACGACTTCTGATATGTCAGGAACTAGACTTCCAAGCAGAGTACCCAAAGACATGATCACCACCCCGTGCTCTCCAGAACTCGCGACAAACTTCTCCAATTCATCTGGTAGAGGTTTGGATGGTTTGCACTGGAAGCCTCCAATGTAGACCACATTGGGCATAGTAGGACGAGGAAACTCGAATACAAAATCGACTCTCATGAGCCACAGATCTGCTCCTTGGATCAGAGAGTACACATTGGTGTTTGGGTCTATGTGTTCGCTGATAACTCCTTGATAAAGAGGCCTTGTGAGCAAGTGGTCTATGTATTGGCCGATTCCATAATGCAAGAAATTTTTCATTTTATTTCCAAAGCTCATTTTATCTGTCACCCTAGATCCGATAGTTGGAATGTAAGAAAGCGGTGAGGGTGCAATTGCAAAGTGCCCTTCTGTATTTGTTATCCATCGTACATTGTACACCATTGGTAAACCCAAGTACGTGCCCAATATGACCCCTCCTGCAAAACCAGGATCAGTTAGCATCAAATCATACTTGGACTCTTTGAGTGTTTTAACAAGCTTTTTATCCTCTAGAATGGTCCTCACCATCTCAGCAGAGGACTTGTGAGACTCTTCTAAAAGAGTAATTACTTCTTTCTGCAGGGCCATGAATGACCAAACAGATCCTTCCCCTTTTTGAATGTCAATGTTTCTCTTAAGAAAGGATGCCATGTACTCGGGGTCCTCCAGGCTGGAGAGATGATCGACATGGATGGTGATGGGTGTATAGTGTGTGGTGTTCTCTGGGATGTA
This sequence comes from Schizothorax lantsangensis, assembly GCA_027422415.1. NCBI lineage: Eukaryota > Metazoa > Chordata > Actinopteri > Cypriniformes > Cyprinidae > Schizothorax > Schizothorax lantsangensis. The sequence continues at coordinate 8,837,268 of CM049851.1, read as the reverse complement.
CCAGCTGTTGGCAGAACGGACAACTGTCAGTTTGTGACCTCGCTGATGAAGCTCTCGTAGCAAAATGTCCATGTTAAGCCAGTGGCTTCCATCCACTGGGTACACCAGGATCTTCCCAGCCAGGGAAAGTGGTGGGACACTCCAAAGCAAGGCAACAAGGACAAAGATTTGGGGATGCAGCAACATTGTCTGAAAACATACGTTTGAGATAAGTCAGTCATAATCAAATTTTGGCCAATGGAAAAAGTGCTTGTGCTTTTAAATTAGAAACCAATGTGGGTCCAATGTTGTTTGGACCTCTTGGACTTTCAAAAATAAATATATATACATATATATAATACATACTGTATATATATATAATATTATGTATTTATTTTTATTTATTTACTTATTCAAAATCAAGTTAATTTGCTATTTTGTAAGCTGTAATAAATGGACAGATTAGTATGATAACAGAAAGAAGGCAGTGTAGTATAATGTTTGTGATAATACTGTATAGTTAGTGTAATATAAGTATTATACCCATAACATATATGATTACAAACTGATATCACTATCTCATTTTTTTTTTCTTTTTTGTTTCTCTCGTCTGTCACTTGCAGGGGCTGCCCCCTTTATGTGTAGTGCACATTGACCTGGCACTACACAATCTCATCTGAACACGTACAGTTTTAAGAGTTCACAGTGGGAACGAGAGAGACTAAAGGTACTAGAGTACACCGATCATGTAACTAACACAAATATATGTCCCTGACAATGACATGTATGCTAAATAGATGTGTTATGTAAAGGCTATTCATCTGAGATTACACTTTTGCATACCAATGACTTGAGCATCAAAACCTGTTCTAGTTAAGTAGGTTGCACAGTGGAAGCAATTTAGTGATTTGCACAAATGTTTAAATTTATAACTGTGTAACTCATTGCAGAAAAAATTACTGCAAGTGTGCATTGGTTTGAATGGCTGTGCAATAGACTCTATTCTCTATTTTAATGATGTTCATCGATTAAACCGCAAAATGGACAGAGCTGGGTTGTAACTGATTACATGTAATCTAGATTACGTAATCAGATTCCAAAAATTAAGTACTTGTAATTGGATTAAATTACATTTTAAAATACTCGTAAGCACGATACAGTTACTTTTTTATTGATTGCATGATTACATATTATTCACACAATAGCAATAATTAATTCATAATTTATTGATTCTCCCTAATTCCTCTTGTTCATCTTTTAAATGTTCCTTTCTAAAATAGACTACTGCTTATATAGCCTACATTTAGAGTCTTCCAGTTTTGTGGACATTCACACAAAGAATGCACAATTTTAAAATACACAAATTCACATTATTTCGCAAAACTTTTTTGTCATCTGAACATCTTTCACCTAATATATTTACTTGAAGTACCCTGAGATTTAAAAATAAATATTTTAATAATTAAGAATCACATTTGCATGTTCATGATTCTCTGTTGGTTAATGACATGTAGGTAAACAAATTAAGTATTTTATTTTTTAGTAAGTGTTTTATTTTGATAAGATTTTATTCTAAAATGACTTATTTTGATTTTCCTTTTTTTTAATTATTCTTTATTAGCTTTTCATTAAACTCATGAAGCCCCTGCAGTTCATGTACAAACCCCAGTTTGGGAAACCTTGAAGTAATGTAATGTTTAATGCACTCTCTGTTATTAATTACAATTAATATAATATATTTTCTTACTCTTTGTATTTTTATATCAATATTGTATAAGATCCTATTTAAATCAATGTGATAAACGACTTAGGTCTGATTACATTACCTAAAATCTGTAATGTAATAGATTCGTTACTAACTACAATTTTTGTCATGGAGTTAGGAATCAGTAACAGATTACAATTTCTTAGTAATCTACCCAGCTCTGAAAATGGAACATCTGAAGCATGCAGACGAGTAAAATGAAACACTGTACCTGGTTTGTGGCGATGTCCTGAAGAGAAGTTTTGCAATGTGAAAGAATGACCTAACAGTGCAGTTATTATTCCTGATCTGGCAGGCAGCCTCGCAAAAGAGCATGCTAAGTCCCTCACTTAGGTTTTTAGGTTTTTCTTGTTTTAAAAGTGGTGACTAGCATAGATACCAGACTGGGAACAGCATGATGTTGAACTTTGGCCCAGATTGTACTTCCTCTGCGTTTATTTAGCCTAGCCTCAAAAGGGGGCTTGATCTGAATCATGTGTTTGGTGTAAGAAAGAAAGAGAGAGAGAGGTAGGCTCACAAACAGATTATGTCAGGGGATTACATACAGCACATTCCATCCACATTAAAACCTTTATTTGAATCTAACTCATTAAAACAGGCCTTTGAGAAGAAGTATGGAATATTCAAAGCTTGGAATCAAAACACATGTGATGGAAAACTGCACATTGTTCCACTTCTGACTCAAGGATTTTAAAAGGAGTGCAATCATGAAGATCCATCATAATTTGGAACCAGTCAAAGAAGAGTTTTCTTAGAAGCAAATACTATTCTGGATAAGCTCAAATTTCTATGTTTCAGAATTTCCGTTCAATCCAGTAGGATCTTTTTTGGTTTGGGTATAATGCTCTATTTGCATCAGCAGAGTGAGAGGGCACTTTTAAAATATACAGTCTTTATGTTAGAAATCAGCTCATTGCATTGTAAGAGATTCATCACTTTCATCACGAATGGCTTCAGAAATCATGTAGTTATCTTGTACAGCAACATGGGATTTGACTGCTGCTGGATGCAATGCCATTCTCCTCCACTAGAGGGGACAACATTGTCACTTAATTTCACTTGGATACTGGAAAACAGTACAGGACATGAACACGGTCCACGTAAGTGTGTGACAACAAATCATTCTTATTTAATAACTTAACTTAACTTCAAATTATTTTAAGTGGCTAGCATAGAGACACAGAGGATATATGCTCAGTGTTTTACCTCATTTTTGCTTCCCCACTCTATAATTGCAGTTTTAGTATTCTTTACTAACATAAATAAATAAATAAATAAAATGATCAATATGAAATTAAAAGTAAAACGACAAAGTAACAGTGCAGAGTAAATTATGAAATTTATTAAATCAGTCATTTAAATTTAAAGGAACAAATTAAAGTGTGTGTGTGTGTGTGTGTGAGAGAGAGAGAGAGAGAGAGAGACGTTTTGGCGATATTGTATGCAGAACAATTGTGCCAATAAAGTACTTTGAAATTGAAATGAATATTAATTGAGCCAAGGCTCTTTCTCGTTCTCAAATCCTTTGTTGGGATGTTTTATTAATGGAGCTACAGGCGGCATGCTGCATGAGTACTCGCTTTATAATTAATGCTCAGATGCCCAGCCGAGAGAGAGATAGAAGTAAATAAATTAAGATCATTATCTTACATCTATGCCTTTTATTTTTGATTATTTTTATTGTTATTATATTAGGTCATTAACCTTGTTTGGGTTCAGTCTAGTGTTTACTATTTTTGAATCTTTTTTTCTAGACATTTTTAATTATTTGTTTTATTATTTGTCGCGTATCGTTAATATGCTAACATGCAAAATTTCACTTCGCTGTGGTCATATTATGTGGTCACTGTGGTCTCTTCTATGACTAAGACCAAGCTCATAAATATTAATAAGGTCACGCTGACGCTGCGTGGTAATCGTCCAATGCCGAACGTCTTCTTCATGAATATTATGTACATCATGCTAATGTATCTTGACAGCCGTGAAAGCCACCCAATGGCAAATGTTCTGCTTATGAATATTGATTAGTCGTGCTGACGTTGCGTTGTTACCTTGCTTGGTTACCTTCCCAAGGCAAAAGCCCGGGTTATGAATATGAAAAACCCAGCCCTCGCCATAGTAGAATTCGTCTTTTACCGGGAAAAAGAAGGGATTGCGGAGAGAGAGAGAGAGAGGGAGGGAAGCGAGAGGCCTGGATCTCGATCCGCCCCTCCCCCCGTCCTCCAGCGCTGGGATGCTGATGCTGCTGCTGCCATCAGAGAGATGCGAGTCAAACGGGCATCATCAGCATGTAGACCCACATCTCTCCTTCACCCATCACTCTATCAATCAGCGCCAAAAATAACAGCAACGATGTGACCAAAACGAGCCTCCTTTACTACGTTCCCGACAGCACAACACGCAGTTTTTAACCGATTAATTAATGCGGACATGGTACAATCTCATCTGCATCATTCAGGTTTTCTTCCGCATAAGATGAAGTGCTCACCACCGTCTGCTGCCTCCTGCTCCCTTCATTTGATTTCTATTCTGCACCGTTGCGCATCATCTGCATTTGGAATAGCGTAAAGGTCAAATGATGTGACTTTCAGTTTTGTGTTCTCCATGATGGGCATGATTTGAGGCTAAATCACTGGATATCATTCCGTTTTTCCTGTCTTTTTTCGACTCAACGTCAAATGTCCTTGGAACATGGCCTGCGCGGTGAGTGAATATATTTGTTCACGGATGCATGTTCACAAGTGCCTTGTGGTGTCAGCAGGGTATGTTTTGTGTTGGGTTTGTTTATTTGTTGCAGTCCAGCGTCTGCTAATGTATAATTAAAGTGCTTTATTATTATGATTACAGTAGGTAAGCATTACATGGAAATTATTGTCATCATCTACAGTATGCCCAGCACGTTTATATTGATATAATTCACCAATATATATATGTTTTATGTCAGGAGGTGAAGTATTCGTGATTGTTCAACAATTGTTTTTAATGTCATAAAATAAAATAGTAATGCAGGATAAATAATCATGCCTAGTATAAATAAAATGAACATATAATATAATAAAAATAAGTAATCACAAATATAACAGTGTTATAATTATACCTTTGAATATTAAAAAATATTAAATGTCATTATTGTGCCATAAACTTAATTAAGAGCAGTGTATCTATAAATACCTGTATGCATGAAACAAATGACTAGTTTTTGATAGACTGAAAAGCAGGTGATGGATGGACATAACCTTGCTGTCTGGTTAGTTTGTGCAGCCTTTCATTTTAATCCCCGCCAAATGTTTTTAATATACATTTGTTTTACCTTCCCCTCGCTATTTGATTAAAACGAAAAATCATGACACAAATGCTACAGGCACTTTCATAAACTGTGAGCAGCTGTACAGTGGACCAAGGTGAACATCTGATTCCTGAAGGTTACCAGGAAAGGGCATCATCGTGTATAAAGCGCATGTTTGTTGAGGAATCGTCTGGCCATTTTTAATGAAATATGAGGAGGCGCGCACAGATTATGGGTTTAAATGTTCAGTAACCTAAAGTTGGTGTCACAGCAGGGAAATGGAGGCGCAGAGCTCAAGCGGATTGTAATGTCATCCAAAATTGCAGGCCTGATGGCTGGTAGTTTTGCCTTCGTAAATCTGTTCTGCAGTGGGATTGGGCAAGTGTTTATGTGCGCATGCGCAGGCGTGTCGGACTGAGTGAAGGCGGATTTTGCGTCGAGAGGCGGCACTGTGAAGTAGGCTATGGGTTGGGGAGACATACAACGCTTTTATCAAGAGAGAGTATTTCAAACGGCGTTTAGATAAGAAGTGATTGTCCTCGGTTTCCCTCGGATATTATGCAAACAGTCCATTGCAGTAGGTGTGCGTGATGAACGCTTGACTACTTGTTTCCACAAACTTCCTACACCTGTGACACCTCGGTGAGCAGAATGCCACCTTCACATTTCAGAACGTTTAAAAAAACACTTTTGAGCGTTACAATTAGGTTAAAAAACTAACAAATACGTTCCTAATGAAATCTAAGAGAAGTGGGCATAAATTAATGGTTTAGTAGGAGATTGCCTACCTGCTGGGTAAACAAATGAACGCAAAATAAAATAATAACAAATAAAATAATACCAATACGCATTGAACTATATGACAAAGAGTCTATTATTTTATAAAGGCAGATGTTAGATGAAAAGCTGTACTCAGCTTTTGATGTTTTGTCATAAATGTCGGGGAAAGTTGTCACGTGTTTTATATGCTGCAATTTTACATAATTCAACTTCCTGCAAGCCAAAATAACGATTTGAGGTTTTTGTTTTGTTGCCTTTTCTATTTCTGCTGTTTTGTAATTGTTTAATGTTTAAATAGTTGGAAAAAAAGTATGCCATATTTCAAACAAAATTCTTATTTATTGATATGATTTAGTATTCAAACTTATTTCATGATATTGATTATTAGCCTATAATTAATCTATAAAAATGCATTTCAATTCTTCTCAAATAGTGTCCAGCTGTTTTTATGTTTCATGATAATAATGTGTTTTAATTTTTTTATTTATGTGACTACATTTTTATGAAAAAAAATCCTTAATGTATCTAATTTGTCTCAAGATTTTAAGGTTGCATTTTGATGTTTCAGAGCTGTGTGTTTTTGGTTTAAGCAAGTTCAGCAGTGCACTTTTAACATTCTTCTTTTTTTGTTCCTCAGGTTTTGTACCAACGTTATTCCTGTGTCACTAGATCCCCTTTATTGTTTAATAATCAGTAACACTTGCTTCATTTGGTCTTCATAGAGATGGATTGGCACAATGGCTACCACTTTATTTGCTGACTTTTTCTTTATGGGGGATATTTCAGGGGAACCCCAGCTACCACACCATAGAATAGAAAACCCCAAACAATCAAACAATTCATGTCTCAGTATGGAGAACTACATAGAGAACATCTTAGAAATAGGTGAGGAGGAATATAAGTAAGACAAAAGAGATCACACATTTTCCCAGGTACACATCTTTTAGCTCATAGCATCTGCTAAAAAGCTTCCAGTCTCCCACAACCAGCACACCATCATGGGGGATCTGGGCAATAGCACGGTAGACTTCCACCCTAAGAAGCCAGGGATGGACAAAGGAGGTCATGAGGGAGATTTCGGGGTGACAGTAGAGGAGCTGTGCTCACTGATGGAGGTCAGGGGAGCCGAGGCCCTGCAGAAGATCCAGGAGAACTACACAGACACAGAAACCCTCTGTCACAGACTCAAGACTTCACCTGCAGATGGTGAGTAGTACTAGTTTGGACGTGACCATGTCACTTGCTAATTACATCACACGTGCATCCTGAAACAGACAGACATTTTCAGCTATTATACAAATTTTGTGGTCATTTACTCACTCTCAGGTCATTCAAAACCGTTTGATTTTATTTCTTCCGTGGAACACAAATGGAGAATTATACTGATTGCTGTGTACCATGCAGTTAGTCCCTATGGGGACTGAGGCTTTTATCAGAAAAGATGCGAAAGCACCATAAAAGTATCATAAAATTGGTCCATTAGACTTATGAATTACATATTCATATAGGTCTTCTGTAGCTCTACATTAGTTTTGTGTCAGGAACGGACCAAAATTGAAGTCGTTATTCACTGATAAGACTTTTAATGCAGTGCACAAGTTGTATGGACCATTTTTATGATACGTTCATGCTTCAGTCCCCATTCATTGTTATTGCATGGTAAATGGCAACCAGTTCAGTTCTTCAAAACTGTTATTTTTGTGCATCGCAAAAGAAAGATATTCCAAACAAAGGTTTGGAATGACATGAGAATGGATAAATGATGACAGAATTCATTTTTGAACCAGTCCTGTAAATCCAGATGCACCTATATTCACAAACACTCCTTTTCAAAATAAGCCTGTCTTCACAGAAAGAATACCAAATGTCAGGTGCCTTTATCTGTCTTTGAGTGCAGGCATCCCTGAAAAGCACCTGGTGTTGAATTTTATTCTACATTTTTCACAGTAAAAATGAAACACATTGCCCATGTTATCAGATGAGAGTATCCCTCTGTAATGCAGTTTTTGTATTAAGAAATTCAAGTCCAGTTTTTCAGAACATCTCTGTGTGTGTCTTTATGCAACATCATAGAAGACTTTATTCATATTTAGAGAAAATTCTTGATTGTTCCAACACATTTTTACACAAGTTTTATGATATACAATACTTAGCTTTATAGCTAAAAAAAGGAGCATGCCAGTTTTGATAAATCATTTTCAGCAATTAATTAAAAAAAACAAAGCTGAAATAAAATAAAGATATTAGAGAAAAACCTTGTTAAAATGAGAAATGTTGCTTCAGCAACTGATATAAGTTTAAGCACTAAATTTACAAAAAATAAAACTGAAAAAAATGAATACAATCTATGTAGAAAAACAAAAACTAATGCAAAATTTAAAAAGAAAACTGAAAATATAAAATTAAAAGGTAATTTAAAAATGCTATAGTAGTATATAAATAATATTAAAATAACACTGAAGCATACGCAAACTCAAACTGCACTTAAAAACTAAAACTTATTGAAGTAGTATCATAAAACATCATTTGACAATATCAAAGCTCTCATATTCTTCTGCCAAATGTTAATGCGGTGTTGCATAATAAATCTACATTCATAATTTGAGCATTTTTCTATTCCTCCATATTTCATGCTTGGAATGATCAGAAACGGTTTACTAAATAAAAGCACAGTGTTTAGTTTGCTAGGATTTAAACTTTCAAAGTAACATAAAAAAATAATTTTTCTCTGAATCTTTTATTGCAGCAGCTATTCTGGGTAGATGATCCTACTTTGCGCTCTGATAATCACATTGATTCGCATCTTGTTCTGACCACTTGCTTTCAGACCAAGTCATGCGGTCTGCGTGCATCGCTATTTGGCAGCCACGTTGAGGTTACTTCAAGTTTATTGTAAAGCGCTTTCTCCTCTTTAATGCTGCTCTTTGAAAAACCACTCTTCAGAAAGCGTGACAGGGAGACAAAAAGAGAAGCTTACGGGCATGGATGGAAAGATGAAAGGGTTGAAGAAAGGGCTGGATGTACTGCAAAAGTATTTCAATTCTGGTTGTCCGTGGAAAGAGGATTGCATTGGTGTTTCTCGGTTGTCTTAATTTACTTGCGTATATTGTGCTGAACAGAGACTGAATGAATTAATCGGGACAATTGGAATGAGTTAGGGAAATTATTTCCTACAACCCGTTGGAGTAACTCAATTAGGCTTTACAGTGAGTGAAAGGGAAGCTCTGATGGGTGATGAGAGGTTGCCAGGGGCAGCAGGTGATGATTGGCAGGGTGAGGATGCAGAGAGCGTGACAGTCTGTCTGGGTCTTGCTGCCAAAAATCACACCCTGTGGTGCATCCGAAACACACTGACTTAACCATCTGTGCCCTGTGTTCTCTTGTTATGTCCTTTCCCCTCCCTTCCTGTCACCCTAAGAGGTCAGGGATTGGTGCTAACAGAATTGAGTGATGACTAATAAGCATCCAAGAAGTTCTCAATACCATTTGCATAGAGAAAAACCCATTAATAAATTAATTAAGGCTTTTTAAGCACAATAACTCTGATTTAAACCAGTATACATGTTCTTAGACTGACTATTTCTGCACTGTAAAACATCCTGTTGAAAAAAATGGGTTAAAATGTTTCATGCATTTCGGGTTGACACTTTGCTGTGGTTATTTTACTGTATTTTTTGTAACCGACATTAATATTAATTAGGGTTGCAAAAAGGTGGAAAATTTCCAGTAAATTTTGGAAACATTCCAGTAATTTTGGAAACTTTCCAGGATTTTTTGGAATCTTCTGGGAATTTTTGGAAAGTTTCTTTAAATTTACCAGAAATTTTCCACCCCTTTGCAACCCTAATATTAATAAAGCAATTTACGTCTCATAGAATTTTGATAGTTTCATTACTAAGATTTGATCAGTGACAATGATTTTAAGCACCATCTTTCCCTCCAAAAGGATTATCGGACAATCCTGCAGACCTGGAGAAACGTAGGCAAGTGTTTGGAATGAACTTCATCCCTCCTAAGAAGCCCAAGACCTTCCTTCAGCTCGTGTGGGAGGCTCTACAGGATGTTACCCTTATAATCCTGGAAATAGCGGCCATTATTTCCCTCGGCCTGTCCTTTTACCAGCCGCCAGGAGGGGACAGTGAAGGTGAATTGGGCTATTGAAGTATTCCGTGAAAATTTTTTTTTTTCAAATGTTCAAAAATGCAAACATAATCTGACCATGAAAGGAATTTCTGTCCTTTCATCAGAAGCTCAGGGAAACCGTGATATGCTTCATGTCATAGCCACATTAAAATTTCAATAATTTTACAGTTTGGTGAGCTTTATTCTGCTAATATTAACAATGCTACTTGTACATGCTTATATCAAGACATTTTTCAGAGTTTCATTCCTAAATTGGTCTTGTGTTGTTGATTTGAAACCTTTTAAATGCATTTTTAAAGTAATCCTGAGTGTAAGTACCAGTATAGTCACATGGATAGCTAAGAAAGCAAAGAATAGAAGGAATGGAGTGAGAGATGATGGATAGATAAAAGAATATAAAGGATTACAAGTAGACACTCAAACTCGCTGTCCTCCCACACATTTTTACCTTTCCATCTCTTTCTCTTTCTCTCCAGCGTGTGGTAATGTGAGTGCAGGTGCGGAGGACGAGGGAGAGGCGGAGGCGGGCTGGATCGAGGGTGCAGCTATCCTGCTCTCGGTGCTCTGCGTGGTGCTGGTGACAGCGTTTAATGACTGGAGTAAAGAAAAGCAGTTCCGTGGCCTGCAGAACCGTATCGAGCAGGAGCAGCGCTTTGCTGTGGTGCGGAACGGCACGGTTATTCAAATCCCCGTGGCTGAGATGGTGGTGGGGGATATTGCCCAGGTCAAATATGGTCAGTAGAGTTCAAAACTGGCTCCACAAATCATCTTATATGAAAGCATCTTACATTATGAATGAATACATGGTTCATAAATGTGGGTGGTGTGAGCCCCACATGGGGTGATTCTTTATTAAAAACTTTAAAATCTTTAGGAGTCTTGTCTCTATTAAAAGTGTACTGTTAAGTTCCTGTGATAACTACAAAATAACTGTTTGCTTAAATTCTTTATGAACTCTTAATTTATAAAATTAACTAAATGTAAACAATGTTAAGTATAATTTATTTTCACTTCTAATTATAATATATTCATCGTTAATGGCTGGTCTATGTAATACAGTACATCGGGCAGGACATCCAAACACTCGCCTATCATTCATCAACCTCAAATATGGCTTATCATCTGAAATATGTTAGTGGCAGCAACTTTACATGGCCGCTCAATCTAATGTTAACCTAGAGAAATGTGTGCTGTTGAAGTGTCTGTGGAGTGTGGAAACTGAACAGTAATAGCGCTCACTGCAGGACAGATGGAGGTGCCGGTGCGCTCACTTGCTCTTAAAATACTCCCTCATTTTTGCTCATACAGATAAGAGTAATACATCTTTTGAATCTGTAAAGACACTCACAAAACAACAAAACATTGCGCCTTTGAAAAATAATGAAAGCTTTCTGCAGTCTCGGTCTCTGTGAACTCTGAACCTCCGTGTATGTTTGCCTTAGAGACATAAAAAATATCTATCCAGAGAGAGTGAAATGTCTACTTTCAAATGGAAAACAAAGATTCTCAGATTATGTAATCCATATGAAACATGCAGACAGGCACATACTGTGGAGATGATGAGTCAGTGCCGCCGACTTCATCTCTTAAACCAAACAAAGAAAGCACTTTTATCAATTAATTTTTAAAATGTTAATGCAGCCTCCTTACTGTTTTTCCCTGACACGTTCATAATCATTACTTCTGCCACAAGCTTTAATGCTCTTGAATTATGCAGGCAATTAAAGGCTCATTATCTTTATTTAAATGTTTTATTAAATGTTTTAGTCGACTAATGCTTCAAATGAACGACTACTAGTCGACCAGAACAATCTTTAGTTGAGGGCAGCCCAATATATATATATATATACACACGTAATAAATATACACAGCACACACACATATATTATGTAAACAAAAACTTTTATTTTGGATGTGAATAATCGTTTGACAGCACTAATTAGTATTATATTACTCATATAGCAAATGATAAAAACAAATTATACTTAAAATTGTGCATGTATATAAATTATAACTTAAATTATTTCTGTATAATTAAAATATATAAATTTCATTCAAAAATTTAAAAAAATATTTATGCATAAATGTATAATCTATTTACTGTATTAGTATTATATTATTAATATAGCAAATTCTTAAAATTTTACTTAAATTGTGCATGTATATAAATTATAATAATATATATTATTTAAAAAAATATATAAAGGATGTGAAGATGCCTTTGAATTATTGATTTTTTAATTGTGGTCATTAAAGGTAGTAGTACTCAAGGGCTTGTAAGATTGATCTGTTGCTGTCACTCTGGGTCTCCTAGGCGACCTCCTGCCTGCGGATGGTGTTCTCATCCAAGGGAACGACCTCAAGATCGATGAGAGCTCCCTCACTGGAGAGTCTGATCACGTACGCAAATGCATCGACAAGGATCCCATGCTGCTGTCAGGTAGGGAGTAAAGGTTATATAAGCGAACATATGTTTGCCTGTGTTTGCGTGGGATTGTGTGGACTGGGTCGGCCATATGGCCATAGGTTGTGATGAATGTTTGTGTGTGTTTTTACATAAATAGTTCTGGATATTCAAAACCATACAAATACTGAAAGATATTCACCATCTGTTTAAGAATTTAGATGATTCGGGATTTAGATCACTGGGACAGACTAGTGGTTAAAAATCCAGGCTTGAACATGCAAAGAAGGTTTTGATTGCTTGAGCAGGATGCTGATTCCCAGGGGCACAATTCCCTTTACATATATGGTAACGTCACGTGTGTAGTATACTGTAAGGCTTCACAGAATTACCAGTATCAATTAATTTAAGCTGACACTATTGCAATCCATCTAAATTGAACCAATTAGGTTGGATGGGGATTTTGCAAAGTATTCTGTCAATAGTTTAACAGTCAGGTTGTGCAGTGCTTGGGCTAAATCTCATTGACTGGTTTAATGAGAGAACGTCCCTGAGGTCCGATAAACAGGTTAATCAGCTTCCTCCCTCATCTCTGCTTCCTGGAAAAAGGCTCAGATTTGTGTTTGGCCCTCCAGAGACCTGCTCTGCCACTTCTTCCTAATGATCGCAGTTCACCAGAGCAGCAGCTGTTTCTTCGCTTGGCCACACACACAGCGTTACCCCACGACCTCAACATAATCAAGTGCGAAAAATGGGAAATGGAATCTATGGAAACATAACATGCTTTTAGACATTTGATGTGAAAAATGCATGTGTAACATGATTAGAGTGGACTCGCATAGCTAAATTGACATTAACGAAGAATAATGTATACTAATTTATAGCAAAGAAAACAATCAGAATATCGTTAACTCCCTTGAGTGTCCAATTCAGAATCACAATCTTTTGATTTGCCTATATTCTCAGTAACAAACTAAAATGGTTTAGTAAATGATTCAAACAAATGCTGTACTTTTACTGGAGCGTTGGCTGCTGAAAATTCAGCTTTGCTATTAATTACATTTTAATATAAGGAGCAGGAAGATCTGACCTTTTGTACAAAGGTCTCTTAATGATCAGTGTTATTTATTTGATTAAATATTTCTTAATCATTTTACACCGTAACTGTTCCTTGTTCAAAATCCTAATCTTCTATGGTTATTCCAGGTTTAAATAAATAATTAAACAAAGAGTTTATTATTTGATGTGATCTCATATGATATATGATGGTAGGTTGAAGTATAGCGGTACTGGATCAGTTCCAGCCTGTGCAGTCAGTTCTTAAGGTCATTGAGGAGGTGGATGGCCTGAGGGAAAACTTGTTTTGAAGGCAGGAGGTTCTTAATTTAAAACTGCTTTGATTTATCAGGATGAATTTGGAATAATGTAGTGAAACTCCTGTGCAAACTAAGATGTTTTCTCAATAAGGATCTCTTGCCGCATGTTTCTGAACTTTAAAATGACTAGTTTCCGTGAAGCTGTTTTGTTTTTATTAACAAGACTTTCTGTCGTTCATCAGCGTGTGCAATTAATCATCAAGGGGTGCATATTATTTTCTCAGTCATTATGGGAGAGTCATCTCTTCTCAACATGTATGTTTGAAGGCTTCTGTTGTGAAGAAGGAAATGCATGCTGCACAAAATAATTGTTTTAATCAGTCGTTTTGTTTAGTTTATCTCTGTAAAAATATCTTCTCTCATTGGTAATAGACATAAACCTCACAGAATTATTAAAAAACAATGGGGTAGGAAAAACAAACTTAATACAAAAGAATTTTGAAACAAATATTATTGTAACATTTTCTTCTCAAGTACATTTATTTGTATTTTATTTATGTAGTTAGTTTTTCTTTTTACCACAACTATCTTTTTAAGTGTGTTTTGCTATTTATTTCTGGAAAATAAGACAAAATAATGGTAAACAAAGCTAGAATTAATGTGCAGTGAATCAGGGAACAAACAAGCAATCTGGTTCAGTTTAATTGTATTACACACTAAAAGAAAAGGCCATGGAGGAGACTTCAGCTTTAATTCCGATCCTTGGTTTAGACAAGTGCAGGGGCTAGTGTGAGCACAACAAATAACATCAATACATTACACGAGGATATCCATGACTCATACAATTGATTGGGCATTGATGAAATAACAATATAGACTTATATTTTCACTTAACCCCACCTTAAAATTGCAAAATCCTGTAGATTAAGTAAGAGTAAGAGCTGTTTTTTTAATAAGAATTTAAAAGATTTTTATGACACTTTGAATTCCTTGAAATCAGTATTTGTATAAACAGTTACATGTAATTAATTGTTTTAGATTAAACATGCTCTAACTGGAGACACCTGAACTTCTAGTCATTTATAAAGGTTTTTAAGTTCAAAATATATATTACAATGAATACTGAAGTCCTTTAGTCAGTAGCTAACCATTTTGAGTCACAAGATGGCACCAATAAGCTATTTTAATTTTAATTTGTATAAAAAAAAAACTGTAGTGTGGAGTCTTTCAATTAGTGAAGGGAAGAGTTGAAATTGTTGAAAATATTTACTGCAAAAAGTCTTCTCTGTGTTTCACAAAATTCAGGCACTCATGTAATGGAGGGCTCGGGGAAAATGGTGGTGACCGCTGTTGGTGTCAACTCTCAAACGGGAATCATCTTAACCCTCCTGGGGGCCGGAGAGTTGGAGGAAGAGAAGAAAGACTGCAAGAAAGGTTGGCGTCTGTCAGTTTTTTAAAAGTATTTTATAAATGCTTAAAACTTGAGCATGATTAAACATGCACATCATAAAAGAAACATCCATTTTGCTTGAATACCCACATAGAATTATCCAGATGCAAAATGTCTAATGGTCTGGGTCAATTCTATTTCAATGCATTGAAATGCTCAGAAATGTTGCTCACTCATTTGAGTTGATTTTTCATTGCTTTTGTTCAGCATTTAGGTTTTGTTTTATGTCTTTACATACCACCTTCGTTTTTGTCCTATACTCTGTTTCCAACAATTCTATCAGAGATCAATAGTAATTCATCCACGCAGTTCCCCAGTGTTGAAGCCAAAGAACACAACATCATAAATGGTAGGTGACATTCACAATAGAGAGATGACTCATAAACAGACCCTGGTTTTAACTCTCTATATCTGTCAAATATTATCCCTCCATGTTTTATGTTTTCTTTCTCATGCACTTTATTGTTCTCTCATGTCAGCTACATTGACCTCAAGCAGCAGAAATTATATTTGTTTTGTTTAAATGTCTGCATTAACCTTCACAGGGAAACAAGACGGGACCCTGGAGAACAATCAAAATAAAGGTGACTTTCAGGACTGATTTCCAATTGAGTTATGATCACTTTTAAGAGGCATGTTGATTTATGGCGAGATAAAATTGTTATTATGATAAACTATTTTCAGAATGAAAAACTGCATGCTGCACAGTATATACTGAATGCTGCCTTTATTATGAATTTTAGATATTAATATGTTGAATATATTTTGTAATATGTCTTATGTCTTGTCAGTCAGTTCAAATAATGATATTGTGCATACTAAATACTGCAAACCACAAAAGTGTTGTTTGCTATTCTGTGTAGTTTGCTATTTCTAACATTCCTAACAATTACATATAATTCTGCTTGCCTGATCACTTTGTCTCCATCCACTATAGCTAAGAAACAGGATGAGGCTGTTGCCATGGAGATGCAGCCTTTGAAGAGTGCAGAAGGTGGGGAAGTGGAGGAGAAAGAGAAGAAAAAAGCCAGTGTGCCCAAGAAGGAGAAATCAGTTCTTCAGGGCAAACTCACCAAGCTGGCAGTGCAAATCGGGAAAGCAGGTGGGGAGGTCTAAAGTTAGGTCAAGTTCTTCTGATCATATTTGCTTGCTAAATCAAGCATTATTTTTGCTCGTACTTGGGGATAGGAGATTTACTGAACCTTTAAGAAATATTCTACTGTTCAAAAGTTTTTTTTTGTTGAAAGAAATTATTCCTTTTATTAAGGAAGGACACATTAAATTGTAAAAAGAACAGTTGGCCTCTTTCTCATATACATTTTTTTGTACCACCCAAAGTAAATGAATATTATCAAGTGGGTATTCTGACTAATGTGTTTGCTTGATAAAAATGGGGTTATTTAAATTGATTTACCACATTTATGGGACTCATACATAAAATTCTGTATCTGAAACCATTCAAAAGTTTAGGATTAGTAAAAAAAAAATTTGAAAGACAAATACTTTTGACAGAGCCGATAGCCTAGTAGACAATGCTACGACATATATAGCATAGCTGAGTTCTAATACTGGCTTGTGGTGCTTTCCCGATCCTGTCCCACTCGCTCTATCCCAATTTGTTTTGTTTTTTGTATGCTCTCTACTGAATATACACGTGGTCAGAATTGTTGGTACCCTTGGTAAATATGATCAAAGAAGGCTGTGAATATAAATGTGCATCGTTAATCCTTTTGATCTTTTATTTAAAAAAAATCACAAAAATCTAACCTTTCATTGGAGAATAAGAATTTAAAATGGGGGGAAACATCATTATGAAATAAATGTTTTTTCTCAAATACATGTTGGACACAATTACTGGTACCCCTAGAAATTCTTATGAGTAAAATATATCTGAAAAATATTCCCATTCATATTCACAATTTTGTGCGCACAGCGTGATTATGAACATGAAATTATCCAGCCATGGCTTCCTGTTTCACAGAAATATAAATAGGAGGGAAAACAATGTCCAAAATTCCAAATTAATCACCCATCACAATGAGAAAAACCAAAGAATATATTTCTGATGTGCAGCAAAAGATAATTGAGCTTCACAAATTAGTGAAGTGTCTTTAAGAAAAGAGCTAGAGCAGTGAAAATTCCCATTTCCACCATCAGGGCAATAATTAAGAATTTCCAATCAACAGAAAATTTTATAAATCTGCCTGGAAGAGGACATGTGTCTATATCGTCCTAATGCATGGTGAGGAGGAGAGTTTGAGTGGCTAAAAACTCTCCCAAGAACCACAGCTGGAGAATTGCAGAATTTCGGGGTCAGAAAACCTTAAAGAAAATTATCAAACAGCACCTACATCACCACATGTTGTCTGGGAGGGCTTCAAGAAAAAAATCAAGAAAAGAAAATGCTTTCACCAAAAAACAATCTCCAGCATATTCAGTTGTCAGACACGACTGGAACTTCAAATTCTTCTATGGCTTCTATGGTCAGATGTAACTAAGAATTTTGCTTTTTAGCAGCAAACACTCAAGATGGGTTTGGTGAACACAGGGATAAAATGTACCCCATGTGTACAATGAAATATACTGCTGTATTTTTAATGTTGTGGGCCTATATTTCTGCAGATAAAAAATAAAAAAGTGACCGAGTCTGTTAGAAATCTTATAATGGGCCATGTTTGGAGCTTCCAACTGAACAATAATCCAAAAACAAACCTCAAAAACAACACAAAAATGGGTCACTGGGCACAAAACCAAGCTTCTGCTATGGCCATTCCAATCCTCTGACCTGAACCCTGTAGAAAATGAGTGAGGTGAACTGAGGAGAAGCACCGTCATGGAGCTGTGAATCTGAAGGATCTGGAGAGATTCTGGATGAAGGAATGGTCTCTGATCTCTTGTCAGCTGTTCTCTAACCTCATCAGGTATTATAGGAGAAAACTCCCATACTATTTTGGCAAATGGAGGTTTCAAAAAGTATTGAATAAAAGGGTACCGTTAATTGTGTCCAATGTGTAATAGAGAAAAACATTTATTTCATAATGATATTTCCCCCCATTTTAAATTCTTATTCTCCAATGAAAGGTTAGATTTTTGTGAATTTTTTAAATAATAGATCAAAAGGATTAACAATGCCGATTTATTTCCACAGCCTTCTTTGATCATATTTACCAAGGGTACCAACAATTCTGACCATGTGTGTATACACAGTTGTGTTCAAAATAATAGCAGTGTGTTTAAAAAAGTGAGTAAAGCTCAAAATCCTTATATTAACTTTTACTTCAATACACACAGATGCATTGGGAACATTGCACATTCTATTCTAAATCAAAACATGAAGAAAAATTTAGCAAATTTGTTATTACTTTACCGAAAGTGAAGAAAAAGGAATATTAGGCTGTTCAAAAAAATAGCAGAGTCTGCATTTTTCTTTACAAAGTCAAACATTTACTGTATAAACAGAAAAATGCTTGAAGATTTAGCTTTCTTGTGAATGACTGAACTAACATTTAGTTGTATGGCCACGGTTTCTGAGAACTGCTTCACATCTGTGTTGCATGGAGTCTGGCACCTGTGAACAGGTATTCCAGCCCAGGACGATTGCACTTCATACCACAATTCCTCTGCATTTCTTGGTTTTGCCTCAGAAACAGCATTTTTGATGTCACCCCACAAGTTTTCTATTGTATTAAGGTCTGGAGATTGGGCTAGCCACTCCATAACGTTAATCTTGTTGGTCTGGAACCAAGATGCTGCTCGCTTACTGGTGTGTTTGGGGTTGTTGTCTTGTTGAAACACCCATTTCAATGGCATTTCCTCTTCGGCATAAGGCAACATAACCTCTTTAAGTATTTTAATGTACTCAAACTGATCCATGATCCCTGGAATGCGATAAATAGGCCCAACGCGTAGTTTGAGAAACATTCCCATATCATGATGCTTGCGCCACCATGCTTCACTGTCTTCACAGTGTACTGTGGCTTGAATTCAGTGTTTGGGGGTCGTCTGACAAACTGTCTGCGGCCCCTAGACCCAAAAAAAGAACAATCTTGCTTCATCAGTCCACAAAATATTGCACCATTTCTCTTTAGGCCAGTCAATGTGTTCTTCGGCAAATTGTAACCTCTTCATTTTTTCAACAATTGGACTTTGCGGGGGCTTCTTGCAGATAGCTTGGCTTCCCTTAGGCGTCTTCTAATTGTTACAGTACTCAAAGGTAACTTTAGACTTTCTTTGATCACCCTGGAGCTGATCGTTGGCTGAGTCTTTGCCATTTTGGCTATTCTTCGATCCATTCGAATGGTAGTTTTCCGTTTTCTTCCACATCTTTCTGGTTTTGGTTGCCATTTTAAAGCATTTGATATAATTTTAGCTAAACAGCCTATACTTTTCTGCACTTCTTTATGTTTCCCCTCTCTAATCAACTTTTTAATCAAAGTACGCTATTCTTTTGAACAATGTCTGGAACGACCCATTTTACTCAGATTTTCAGAGAGAGATGCACAGTACAACATTTGCTGCCTTCGTCCTTAAATAAGGGCCACTTGTTTGACACCAGTTTTTTCACAGAATGATGTACCTCTCTAATTAAACTCCACACTGCTATTATGTTAAACACACCCTTTAATACTAGTAAATTATTTGCCATGTAGAAATTAAATTTCTACCAAAAACAGTGATTGATCTGGTTAGTGATGTTGGACTGCTATTATTTTGAACACAACTGTATAATAAAGACACAAATGATTAAATTGATCAAAAGTGACAGTAATGCATCTATAAGGTTACGAAAGATTTCTATTTCAAATAAATGCTGTTCTTTTCAACTTTCTATTCATCAAAGAATCTGGAAAAAATGTTTCATGGTTTTCACTAAAATATTACACAGCTGCTATTGATGATAATAAGAAATATTTATTGAGCACCAGAATGATTTCTGAAGGATCATCATGTGACACTGAAGACTGGAGGAATAACTGCTGAAAATACAGCTTTGCCATAAAAGGAGGAAATTACATTTTAAATATAAAATAGAAAGTTATTTTAAATGGTAAAATTATCTCTATATTACTGTTTTATATGTTGTATATTTTATTTAGTCTTGGTGAGCATGGGAGACTTCTTTCAGAAATCTAAATTAGTAAATCAACCCCAGACATTTGGATGGTAGTGTATATTTCGGTCAGTAATTCACCCAATTAATTGTACATAATATCTCAAATTGTGCGGCTCTTTGAGGAGAGGTGTGCTATTTTCTAAGCAATCAAACGTATGATTTATTTCAGGTCTGGTGATGTCCGCCATCACTGTGATTATCCTGATGCTGTACTTCGTGATCGAAACGTTCGTCATTCAGGGACAGGCCTGGCAGACAGAATGCACACCTATTTATGTGCAGTACTTTGTCAAATTCTTCATCATCGGAGTTACAGTTCTGGTGGTGGCTGTGCCAGAGGGTTTGCCACTGGCTGTCACCATATCATTGGCCTACTCCGTAAAGGTGAGTCAAAAATGAATAATCGGTATTTTCTGACAAGTTATGTTGAAGAATGCACCTGTTTTTGTAACGTTGAGTCCATCACAGAAGTGTCATTTACACACACTCATATTGGCAAGTGCCACCAACAGTCTAACACTCTTCCTTATTAATGTCATTCCATAGAAAATGATGAAGGACAATAACCTGGTGCGTCATTTGGATGCATGTGAGACTATGGGCAATGCCACGGCAATTTGCTCAGATAAAACAGGGACCCTCACCACTAACCGGATGACAGTAGTGCAGATTTATGTAGAGGACCAGCTCTTCCGCGACATCCCAAGACCAGACCAGATTAACCCAAAGACCCTGGAGCTCATCACCAGTGCTATTGCCGTGAACTGCGCCTATACCTCCAAAATAATGGTGAGAGTACTTTAGTAAAAGACTATATACTTTAGCACTAAACTTTTGCAGTTAACCATGAGAGGCCATGCATTACAGTGATATCACTACAGTTTATGACTGTCATTTCATTTACCTCTTTCATTTACTTTCTTCCACTCTTTTCACCTCTTCCACCCAGGCTGCAGATAAGGAAGGTGGGCTGCCCAAACAAGTGGGTAATAAGACAGAATGTTCTTTGCTGGGACTCGTGCTGGACCTGAAGCAAGACTACCAAGCTGTGAGGGAGCAGATCCCAGAAGAGAAGCTCTATAAAGTCTACACCTTTAATTCTGTCAGAAAATCCATGAGCACTGTCATTCAGATGCCTGATGGAAGCTTCTGCTTATACAGCAAAGGAGCCTCTGAGATCCTGCTCAAAAAGTAAATGTTGTCTTTGTATTCATGGTGATTTTTAAAATTGGAATAATGTTGTAATGTTAAAATGACATGTAACATTGTTATCTGTTGAACTGATATTTTTGTGATGAAAATTTTATTGTTTCAGAACGTAAGCAAATACGAAACAGATGAAAAGTCACAAATCAGATGAACTATATACAACAGATGCTATGCAAACCGTCCACCTTAGAATAAAAGTGAAAGGGTGGGTCAAATAAACAAGATAGGAGATCAGGGCTTTAGCTTGTCCAACAACACCTCTGCAATTTCTGACCAGTTTTGAATATTCCTGTCCTTTGTTTCACTGAGCTTTGCCTAGTACCTTCTAGTAAAGTGATATCTCTGAAGTAGGATATCCAGATAAAAGCTGTAGAAATGGACTGTTCTATCCAGAGCTTTAAAACAGTCTTTTTGGTGGCCGTACCTGCTGCCAATAAAGTACTTTTTTTGTTGTGCATTTAGCTGGAATGTAGAATCGTCCAATAGCACAATAGCAGGAAGATCATGAGGTCCTGTTATATCTCTAGATGTATCAGAAAGAACAGTGCATAAAAATGTCCGGAATGGTACATTCCCAGAACATATGTATACATGTTGAACTGGTATTAATTGATATTAATTAATAAACTAGATTTATTTATGATTTACATGCACTGCCGTTCAAAAGTTTTGTTCAGGTTAACACACATTTCTTTTTCAAATAAATGCGGTTCTACTTTCTGTTTATCAAAGAATCCTGAAAAGAGACACTGTATTGCAGTTTCTCCACTTTAAGCAGCTGTTGTCAACATTGATGATAATAGGACATGTTTCTTGAGCACCAAATCAGCATATTAGAATGATCTTTGAAAGCTCAGTCTTGATAGATAAATATTTAATTTTTAGAATATTTTAACCATACACTGCTGTAAGAACACAGAATGTAGAGTACGAGGGTTCTGCATGTGATATTAAACATTACAGTTTTTTTTTCTGAAAATTAGTAGCATGCAGTCTGTCTAAAAATATTTAAATAAATATATATAGTGTAAGTGTTAAAGGAATAGTTCACCCAAAAAAGAAAATTGCTCCATGATTTACTCACCCTCAAGCCATCCTAGGTGTATATGACTTTCTTCTTTCAGACAAATACAATTGGAGTTATATATAAAAAAAAAAATCCTTATATGGCATTTTATATAATGACAGTGAAAGGGGAAGTCCAATAAAAGTGCATAAATACATAATAAAAAATATTTCACACGGCTCCGGGAGGCTAATAAAGGGCTTCTGAAGCGAATCAATGTGTTTTTGTAAGAAAAATATCCATATTTAAAACTTTATAAAATGTAATCACTAGCTTCTGCTAACTGTCGTACTTGCATTCACGAGAGAGTGGCGTTCCAGCAGATGCCGTAGAACGAAGGCATAGCAAAGAAATGCTAGTTTCATGATTACCCAGTTTTGTTTACATCAAAGGAAAACCAGTCTCCTCTTGGCTTATATCGAAATCCTCCAATGAATGAACATTTTTAAATACAACTCATAAATTCATACACCTATGATGGCTGGAGTAAATCATGGGGTCATTTTCATTTTTGGGTGAACTATCCCTTTAACAGGAAGAGACAAAAACATCTCACCTCCTTATAACTGGCTTCTAAATAAATTTGTCAAAAAAATGCAGTGTAAAAAAATTAAACCATTCTGCCTTCATCACAGGTGCTCATTCATCTTGGGCCGTGACGGTGAGGTTCGTGCTTTTAAGCCGCGGGACAGAGATGAGATGGTGAAGAAAGTGATTGAACCGATGGCATGCGAGGGCCTTCGTACGATTTGCATCGCTTACAGAGAGCTCCCAGCTAACCCCATGCCAGACTGGGACAATGAGACAGACATTGTCTCTAACCTTATCTGCACCACAGTGGTTGGCATTGAAGACCCTGTTCGACCTGAGGTATACAGACCAGTTTACTGTCTTGGATGTGTGTAAACATCTCTCCAATTTATCTAAAAAACCACACATACCCTTTAACGTCTGAGCATCAGTAATCATAAGAAGTTTTAAAAATGCTGTATGAGGCACAATTATAACATTGATATCTGTTCTGATTTGCTGATTATAATTCCAATCAGGTCCCAGAAGCCATCAGGAAGTGCCAACGAGCAGGCATCACTGTGCGTATGGTGACAGGTGACAACATAAACACTGCACGTGCCATCGCTGCCAAATGTGGCATCATCCATCCTGGCGATGACTTCCTGTGTATAGAAGGGAAGGACTTCAACAGGCGAATCAGAAATGAGAAAGGAGAGGTATACTTCCAAGTTTTGTAGTTATGTATGGAGCTTATGCAGGAACTGTTTCTATATACAGGTGCATCTCAATAAATTAAGAATGTCGTGAAAAAGTTCATTTTTTCTTGTAAGTTATTTCCAAAAGTGAAACTTTCATATATTTTAGATTCATTGCATGTAAAGTAAAACATTTCAAAAGTTTTTTTTGTTTTAATTTTGATGATTAGAGCTTACAGCTCATGAAAGTCAAAAATCAGTATCTCAAAATATTAGAATATTTATATTTGAGTTTCAATTAATGACCATCCCTACAGTATAAATTCCGGGTATCTCTTGTTCTTTGAAACCACAATAATGGAGAAGACTGCTGACTTGGCAATGATCCAGAAGACGAACATTGACGCCCTCCACAAAGAGGGTAAGTCACAGAGGGTCATTACTGAAAGGTGTGGCTGTTTACAGAGTGCTGTATCAAAGCATATTAAATGCAAAGTTGACTGGAAGGAAGAATTTGGGTAGGAAAAGGTGCACAAGCAACAGGGATGACTGCAAGCTTGAGAATACTGTCAAGCAAAGCTGATTCAAACACTTGGGAGAGCTTCACAAGGAGTGGACTGAAGCTGGAGTCAGTGCATCAAGAGTCACCACGCTCAGACGTCTTCAGGAAAAGGGCTACCAAGCCACTTCTGAACCAGAGACAACGTCAGAAGCGTCTTACCTGGGCTGTGGAGAAAAAGAACTCAGTGGTCCAAAGTCCTCTTTTCAGATGAAAGTAAATTTTGCATTTCATTTGGAAATCAAGGTCCCAGAGTCTGGAGGAAGAGTGGAGAGGCACAGAATCCATGTTGCTTGAAGTCC
Organism: Schizothorax lantsangensis; assembly: GCA_027422415.1. Lineage (NCBI taxonomy): Eukaryota > Metazoa > Chordata > Actinopteri > Cypriniformes > Cyprinidae > Schizothorax > Schizothorax lantsangensis. The sequence continues at coordinate 8,812,688 of CM049851.1, read as the reverse complement.
AGTGTGAAGTTTCCACAGTCAGTGATGATTTGGGCTGCCATGTCATCTGCTGGTGTTGGTCCACTGTGTTTTCTGAAGTCCACAGTCAACGCAGCCATCTACCAGGAAATTTTAGAGCACTTCATGCTTCCTTCTGCTGACAAGCTTTATGGAGATGCTGATTTCATTTTCCAGCAGGACTTGGCACCTGCCCACACTGCCAAAGGTACCAAAAGCTGGTTCATTGACCATGGTGTTACTGTGCTTGATTGGCCAGCAAACTCGCCTGACCTGAACCCCATAGAGAATCTATGGGGTATTGTCAAGAGGAAGATGAGAGACACCAGACCCAACAATGCAGATGAGCTGAAGGCCACTGTCAAAGAAACCTGGGCTTCCATACCACCTCAGCAGTGCCACAAACTGATCACCTCCATGCCACGCCGAATTGAGGCAGTAATTAAAGCAAAAGGAGCCCCTACCAAGTATTGAGTACATATACAGTGAATGAACATACTTTCCAGAAGGCCAACAATTCACTAAAAATGTTTGTTTTTTTATTGGTCTTATGAAGTATTCTAATTTGTTGAGATAGTGAATTGGCAGGTTTTTGTTAAATATGAGCCTAAATCATCACAATTAAAAGAACCAAAGACTTAAACTACTTCAGTCTGTGTGCATTGAATTTATTTAATACACGAGTTTCACAATTTGAGTTGAATTACTGAAATAAATGAACTTTTCCACGACATTCTAATTTATTGAGATACACCTGTAAATCTTTACCTTATTGCCAGGATTTACAAATATCTAGATTAGTGATGATATATGTAGTTAAATATATTACTGTTCAAAAGTTTATTTTCATTGTTATTTTTTTATAAGAAATAATACTTTTATTCAACAAGGATGCGTTAAATTGATCAAAAGTGATAGTAAAGATAGTGAAGATAGAAAAATTGTATAAGTTATAACTTAATATAAAAATATATAAACTATTAAGCAGCACAACTGTTTTCAACATTGATGATAATAAGATATGTTTCTTGAGCACCAAATCAGCATATTACAGTGATTTCTGAAGGATCATGTGACACTGAAGACTGAAGTAATGACTGTTGAAAATTCAGCTTTGCCATCACAGGAATAAATTACAGTTTCTAATCTACCAAAATAGAATTTTTAATAATATTTAACTATTATAATAATAATATTTCACCATATGCATTTTTCTTGCAGATTGAGCAAGAACGCATTGATAAAGTTTGGCCCAAGCTCAGAGTTCTTGCTCGTTCCTCCCCTACAGACAAACACACACTAGTCAAAGGTGAGTCTCTCTGTCAGTTGAGTTCATACCTTGTTCCTATGGGGACGATTACCTTTCCATTATGTCCTTTATGGAATTTTCTCATAACCACTTACAGTACAATGCAAAAGTGATATGATGGCATTTATGCTGACTTGAGCAGTAATACCAAGCTTTTCCTGATATGAGTGCTGATTATTTTCAGCATTTTGGCCAAATTAACATTTCATATATTTTGGTTGTGAATCGATTATTAGGATTTTTTATTTATTTTGTGTGTGTCTTGTGTTCAGGTATCATAGACAGCACCGTTTTAGAACAAAGGCAGGTGGTTGCAGTCACCGGTGATGGCACAAATGACGGACCTGCTCTTAAGAAAGCTGATGTGGGGTTTGCAATGGTGAGAAGATCCATCAACTAAATATATGAAACATTACCACCTATTTTTGAGGTTCTGTTACACACAGTGTAATGATAAACCCAACTGAAGCTAAATATGAGACATTCGGTGCACATGCATGTTGCTTTTACGCTAGAGGGTTTGGCTCAGGTTTGGTTGACAGTGAAGTTTGTTTCGTTGATTAGTATGAAAGCCATTCTCCAAACCACACGTCAAGTTAATTGGAAAAGTTAATATGAGATGCAGTGCATATCAACTGGTATACCCAGATTGGGAATGCACCAAGTGTGAAAACAAAACTGTGACTCTTATTTTTTAAATTCAATGTTAAATTGAAACATACCAGATTTAAAGATGTCTGAATACTCAAAAAAAAAAAAAAAAATTGATTTCTCTGTTTGCCTAGGGCATTGCTGGTACAGATGTGGCCAAGGAGGCCTCTGACATCATCCTGACGGACGATAACTTCTCTAGCATAGTAAAGGCTGTGATGTGGGGACGGAATGTGTATGACAGCATCTCCAAGTTCTTACAGTTTCAGCTCACAGTGAATGTGGTGGCTGTTATAGTAGCCTTCACTGGTGCCTGCATCACGCAGGTACATGCATACACTTATATTTGTCTGCACACTTCCATTCAAAAGTTTGGGGTCAGTAAGTGTTCATTTTTTCCCTTTTTCTTATATACAGCAAGGATGTGTTACATTGGTCAAAAGTGATGTTACAAAATATTTCTGTTTCAAATAAATACTGTTCTTTTGAACTTTTTATTCATCCTGAAAAATGTATATCACGGTTTGCACAAAATTATTAAGCAGCCTTAGCCTAGGGTTTTTACTTTTATGTTATATGTTTGGTCCATGCTGGGGTTCTATTTTTGGCACATGTAAACATTGTCACATTCTTTACTTACATAATAAAAAAAAATAACTTCCACTAAATATTTCTTGTAATTATGATTTATGATGAAAAATTGGACTACTTTATATTGTGTTTTTAACATATTGTTTCTTTAACAATGTACTGTACTTACATTTAAATAAATCATGTGTTACAAGGCAAAAAAAATTCAAGGGCACCAAATCAGTATTTTACTGAGGATTTAAGGATAACACTAAAGACTTGAGGAATGCTGATGATAATTCAGCTTGAACATCACAGGAATCAATTCAATTGTAAAATATACTGAAATAAAAAACAGATATTTTAAAATTGTTCTAATGCTTTATTACTGTTTTTACTCTGTTAGTGATCACATAAATTCAGCCTTGGTGGGCTTTAGAGACTTCTTTCAAAAACTTTAAACTTCGTACTGACCTGAAACATTTGAATGGTAGTGTATATATGCACTAATATAACCTGACATTTAAACTGTGTTTTATTTATTCATTTATTTTTTGGTCTGTTTTTGTGTATGTAGGATTCACCCCTTAAGGCTGTGCAGATGCTGTGGGTCAATCTGATCATGGACACATTTGCTTCTCTGGCTCTTGCCACAGAGCCGCCCACCTGAAGCGTTGCTCCTGAGGAGGCCCTACGGCCGAAACAACCCCCTCATATCCAGAACTATGATGAAGAACATCCTTGGCCATGCAGTTTTCCAGCTCATCATCATCTTCACCCTGCTCTTTGTAGGTACGGTACTTTGCACACTGTTTCTGTCAAAGGATTTGATAGATACATAAACTTTGTTGTCTTTCTTCTGACATTTACAAGGATGCACAATTAATATGTGTCAAATTAGTGATAGTCAATATTCTACTATATATTGTTTTAATTTATTGGTTTCAGTTGATATTGAGTACTCATGTCATCTTTTCCTGACCATTTGCTCAGGTGAGAAGATCTTTGACATAGACAGTGGACGTAACGCTCCACTTCACTCTCCTCCCTCCGAGCATTACACTATCATCTTTAACACCTTTGTCCTCATGCAACTCTTCAATGAGATCAATGCCCGTAAGATCCACGGAGAGAGGAACGTGTTTGATGGAATCTTTTCAAACCCCATCTTCTGTTTAATTGTGCTGGGGACCTTCGCAATACAGGTGAACACATACAAATCTCTAGATATAGAAGTCTAGATTCTTTGATTTCCATTTCTACTTTCTTTATAAACTAAATGCCATATATATATATATATATATATATATATATATATATATAGACACATCTGTTCAAAAGTTTGGTTTGTTTTTAATAAATGTTTATGAAAGGAAGTCTCTTATGCTTACTCTTGTTTGAATTTATTTGATCAAAAATACATTAAAAATAGTAATATTGTAGTACAATATAGTAATAAGTGTTTTAATATATTTTTAAATGTAATTTATTTCTGTGATGGCAAAGATTGATTTTCAGCATCGTTACTCCAGTCTTCAATGTCACATGATCTGTCATAACATCTTTCTAATATGCTAATATTATTAAGCAAGGACACGATATAGTGTGACAAAAAATGCTTAAGAACTTGAAAAACATGGAAACTGCATCTCAAATATACACTTTCCCTCATATATATTTGTACAATTTGATGCATTTGTGCTTTAAACGCGGATAAAAGTAAACCACTCTACTACTATATCTCTGTTTATGTTTTGTAGATTGTGATTGTGCAGTTTGGTGGGAAACCTTTCAGCTGTTCCCCCTTAAATGTGGAGCAGTGGCTTTGGTGCCTGTTTGTGGGAATGGCAGAGCTGGTCTGGGGACAGGTAAGTGCTGCAATCCACTGCTTTTCCACTCTGGATGCTCTCAGTGAAAATGACTTTCAAAAATACCAGTTTTAGTTGTACTTCATTGTATTGTTTTCTCTCTAGGTGATAGCATCAGTGCCAACACATCAGCTGAAGTTTCTGAAAGAAGCGGGCCATGGGACGGGTCCAGACGAGATCATGGATGAGGATGTAGCTGAGGATGAGGACGAGATTGACTGTGCAGAGAGAGAGCTGAGACGAGGACAGATCCTGTGGTTCAGAGGACTCAACCGAATTCAGACTCAGGTGACGTTCAGTCTTTGTCTAGTCCTGTCTGGTTTAACGTTGCTTTTGCGTTGTTTCGACAGGGACAGCTGTTCCCGCATAGACACATACTGCCTTAAAATATACCAAATGCCTTCTGTGCCACATGCTCTAGTTTGCGCTATTTTTTACTTTCCTCATAACTCAAACATATTTCTTCACCAGCCTTTATAAATTGATGAACTATTAATATTTAACAAGCTTTCTGTGTTGTAAATCTTAACTTCTCTCTCTCCCTCACTTCATCCTTTATTCTCTCTGCTGCTATATCATGCTGTTTTATTGAGTCCTTTTTGCTCTGCTACTTGCGTCTTCATGTATTATGTCGCTCCTTGGTAACTATTATTGGCCTTTTTGAACTTATTATTGGTTGTGATAGAAATAATGTCACTACTGAGGTACAGTCATAATTTGTGTAATCAAAAAAAACAAATTAAACATTTATATATTTATAAAAAGTAATATTTTTTTAAAATATTTAAATTGATTATTTCACTTTGTTTTGAAATTAATAGTTTTAAAAATGTAATAATACTTTTATGATGTATTTTTATATTTTAAAAATTGAAAAGTTGAAAGATTGAAAGTTTGGCTCTTTGAAGGGTGAAACAATCCAATTTATACATTAAAAAATGTTCCAATAGTTTCATATAGCAACAAGAAAATTGAAATTATTAGACGTAATAAAAATCAATAAAGTGCTCATAGTTGAAGAAACACCCTGGTTGGTTGGCGTGCACATTGGCAAATTATGAAATGCTGCTTTCCCTCAAGCCGTTCCTCCCCCAAACCCCCTCAAGTGATTAAAGCCCCATCCAGTTCATTTCATGAAGCTCATTCGCCTGTCTGTGTGATGTCCTTCTCTCTCTCTCCTGCAGATGGAGGTAGTGAGTACCTTCAAGAGAAGTGGTTCGTTTCAGGGTGCAGTGAGACGCCGCTCTTCAGTGCTCAGCCAACTCCATGACGTAACCAATAATTCTACTCCCTCTCACGTAGTTCTCTCCACTGCCAATGCAACTGGTGCCCCCGGGAGTGAGTCCTTACATTCCGTTAACGGCACCTCGTAGAGCCCGTGTACTCAGATGGCTAGCATACACACCAACACACACACGTGCATTGTTGCCTGCCTTCAAACGCAACTAGTCTGCTGAATGTTGAGTGTGTGTGTGTGTGTGTGTGTGAGAGAGAGCAGATTATCATTGGAGCATCTGCTTCATCTCTCTACATGTGCTTTTTTTAGTTTGTTTCACTTATTCTTTTGTTGCCTTTTCTTTCTCTTTCTTTCTTTCCTCCTTCCTTGCTACCTCATAACTTATTTCTTGGTCTTGCTGTTTAATTAATGAGGCTGGTTTTCTTTTTCTTGTTGCCTTTTTTTGATTCTCCCGTTGCTTGATTTTGCCAATAATTCACCCTCAAATCAATGTTGCCATAAAGGGCTACCAGAATTTCACTCGAAAGAGCCAAACAACAATTGAACTGAATTGAGAAACTAAAGTGGAGATGTTTTGATCCGTTTGACAACATGGGAACAATGAAAGCAAAAGGTTGACTGTTGTAAACCTGCGAGTATAAGCCCATAATGGTTTCTGCTGCCATTTTCATCTTAGGGATATTAGCATTGATAACGCTAACGTTTTTCTATCCCGTTCAGGACAAAAAGCATACTTGCGGTGTGCCTTGTTTTTTTGCTCTGTCTTTGTGCGCCTTGTTCAGATTCTCCTTTCTCTCTTCACAGGTTTCGTGTTATAACCTGCCACATCTAATGAAAATATCCTGCTAATTGTTGCTGCTTGAGTTTCTACATAAGAAAAGCTTTCTTACTATCTGCTGCTATGATTTTTTGTCGCTAAACAGCTGTAGTTTTGGACACGGTCTTCTTGAAAGTCATTCTCACAGACAGCGATTTGTTTATGAGGGTTTAATGCACCAATTATAACATCAACATTGCCCTCCAGGTACCAGAAGCGATCTTTTCCGTGGTCTAAAGAAAACAGATGCGTCTTAGTGTTTCCAAATCCCTTCAAAGAGACCACCGAGCATTAACCCAGCTGGAATACCCCCCAGTTTCATTATCACTTCCCCTTCAATGTTAATCCTGTCCTGTCCTGTCAGTCTTGTCCAGTATATTGTTTTTTCTGTTTTTATTTTTCGTCTTTGTCCTTGTTTCATCGTCTTTAGCATTTTGTGCTGTTATCTTAGATTAAATCCAACAGAGAAAGAAAAGATCCAGCATTTTTGATTGTTATAGTTTCGCAAAATAATGTAGACATGCCTTGGTGATGTTGCACAAGAGGGCTGCTTCTCAAAAGCTTTTGTTGGGCAATCATGCCACAACAAAAGAACATGACTTTGTGCTGTAGGTTTAGACCTCCATCCTTCAGATGTCTGTCTTTCACCACCCTTCTCTTGCCGTCTGTCATGAGGAGTTCTGATGTGATGTGTTTGGAGCTATTCAAACACAATCCCTTTTCTGTTTTTCCATCCAGTGCCTGAATTACAAAAGACTAGCTGATTCCTCACTGCGGTTAATTCACAATATTTTTTTCCCCTCTTTAATATCATAACCATTACAAATTCTGGGCCTTATACTCGAAAGTTTACAAAGTCAGTGCTGCGTAGCAAAGAAAACAGCTTTAAATTAAAAAGCAGGAACCTCAAAATGAATGGCTCTTTGGAAAAACAAATCTGCAGAAGCACTGTTGTGTCCATGTTGTGAAGTCCCTCCCTCTGTCAGTCACATTGCTTTGTGGTCATTCCCGAACGTGGTTTGGCTATGCATGTAGAATGCAGAGAGCGGGGAAAAAAAAACTTACGTCCGATAAATGTGATCGGTCCGACATGCATGGTCACACACACGAACGATTTTTCAAGATGCATTTTCACCACGGCTGCTGTATAATCACACATGACAAGAACGAGGATGTCAGAAAAAGGAACATGGACCGTTTTGATCAATGATTTTACGGATATTTTTTTTCTATTGAATGTGTACTTGCATGCCATGCATGAACGGGAAGAGGAAACTTGAATTATTGTGCATGGTTGCATGGGAGACAAGTCCCATTAAATGTGTTCATACTTTTGAGGGCATAGAGAGTTTGTTTTTTCTTTTTCTTTCCACAAAAACAAGGCAATCAAGATCTTCTAAATGTCCTCGTATTAGAATGAGCTAATATAATCAAAGATACTTTGCTTTGTTTCATTTATTTATTTTTTTCATTGATTTATTGAAAGTGGATTTCAAAAAGGCTTACAAATATACCCTATAAATGTACAAAATAGGAAACTGATTGTCAGAACAATAAATAATGCTTACAGTAACTAATGCAATCTGTTTTTTCAAGACTGTTGAATCTGTATTACAGAATTTGTCAACACCAACAGTATGTTAATATGCATGTCTTTATTTCCTGTGTGTTTTTTTTGTGTTTGTGTGTTCTGTGCACAGCCGTGTAGTGTAAACCTCACTTTCTGTGTGTGTTTTCTGTGTGTACTGTGTACACTGCGTGTATGTGTGTGTTTGTACCTTCAAAATCATTGTTTTCTTGGTGTTTACTGTCGTTTGTTTGCATGTGTTTTTGTTTTCTTAGAGTGTTCCATGAATTTTAATCACCTGGTATTGAACTGGCAACAGTGAAAGTTGTAATTCCGTTTTTGAACTTTGCAGACATACATGCCTTTTATTATTTTCTTTATTTTTTTATCTGTTAATTTTTTATGCTCACTAATTTGACATGCCTTTCTGCTCATAAAACATCAGAGGTTAAAAAAAGTCAAACTTTTTGATCGTGATCATTAATAAAGCTGAAATTGTATTAAATGAAAGGCAGACAGGGGGCTAAGGCTGCTTTGACAGATCATATTCACAATATTTATGGTATCCTTCTGTTTTACTGGAACTATTTGTGTTTGCCGTCTTGTGTATCATCTTGAGATTTCCTTTTCCTCTTGTAATTACAACTTGGGTTTCAATGATTGTTTTTGGGCATCATTCTATAGAGGCCTATAGAATGGCTGTGGAGTTTTGTTTCTTTTCAAAGGCCTACTGCACCAAAGGCCTTAATGGATGTGAAACTTTCAGCTCTCGCAGCTCAGCTAGCTGAAAGTGTGCGGGTAGTGCAAAAGGGGGACTAAACTTCTCTCCACCTCTCTGTCCCTTTGATCCCTCCATTTTCTTCCCTTTGACATCTCCTACCCCGCACCCTTGACGTATAGATCCGGGTGGTGAAAGCTTTCCGTAGCTCCCACTATGACGGCATCGAGCGGCCCGAGTCGCGGAACTCCATTCATGACTTCCAGGTGCACCCGGAGTTCATCATCACGGACTCGGTCCACAACATCCCCCTGATCGACGAGACGGACGTGGATGACGAATCGGAACGCTCCAACCATAACCACGTGCGTGTGGCGCTTCGTCACCCCGGCCCTCACTCTCAGCCCCAGGAGCCCCAGAGGCCCCCGCGATCCCGTTACCCGTCTCGCCCACTGAGACAGCAGAGTCTGCCGGTCACCCTCAACTGCAACAACAACGCTGCCAACAGCCGCGTCTACCTGGGCTCGAGCGTTTCCCCCTGCCCCGCGAGCCCTCTGCACAGCCTGGAGACGTGCCTCTGAAGGTCAGAGGTCAACCGGTTGAGACTGCCAGCCAGACGGAGAAACGCTTGTTTCTGTACCTAATCTTTGTTCCTATCACTATCACAGATTCACTGCTTCAAAATGTTTCAGTGGTTCTTTACAGTATCTTGTGTGACCCAAAGACAATCCCGCTCCGCATGAAAGTGACCGATTATGTTCTCATACAGTATGTTGCACTCGAAAGAAATACCCAAAACGATGAGATGGATCTACGTGTGTGTAGGCATGGCCTCGGTCTAAAGATTTTAAAGACTGAGCCTAATGAAAGTGTACAAATGAAAAAAAAGGATGTTTATTTGGGGATTACTCCTTTCGCCTTTTAGTTAATAACATTATTGTTCCAATTATTATAGTGGTTATATTTCTGCTAAAACTACGACAATTAATACTCCAGTTACTATACTCTAGTTATGATACTTCATCGTTTAGCTTTATATAACTAAGTATATTTGTATGTATGACGTAAGTCTGTATGTATGTGTATTTATTTGTTTGTTTGTTTGTTTGCTGTTGTTAAAATCCGTGTCTATGTTCTCATTGGTTCCACACGTGCCCTCTCTCTGTTTTCTGTGTTAGAGTGTGATGTGTATGTCCAATTAAAAAAAGGAAATGAAATTACAGAACATATATCAGCAGCATAAATAAAATGAAATCTAACCATTGGAGGAAAATCTTAGAATATTTGCTGGAAATGACAGGAAAAAAAAGAGGCAACGGTGCAAGAGCATCTTACCCATTCCTGAAAACACCACATAATCCACTGTTCAGAAAAAGAGAAAAGTATCTATACTTTCTATTATATTTCTATCAATAGAAAGTATCAATTATTTTTTTATGATGCATTTTCATGTTGGTGAAACAGATCAGCAAGATTTCTGGAATATTTATTTTACTATCTGACATATTTTTCGAAAAATATGTCAGATAGGAAAATAAATATTCAGGAAACATTGGACGGGAAATATAAATAATTTTGCCAACTGTCAGAACAGGCTCAAAATATGGTGTTTATGGCTATAGAAAAAGTTCAGACACACAAGCAAAGATTTTTGATCAGATCTTGTGGAACCCTTTAACTTTCATTCAACTTTTAAACTTGTATCCAAAGTAATAAAACATCTGCATGATTTATGATAAATGTATGCAGCACACTGCATTATTCCATGGGTTACAGAACAGTGCACATACTCTGCCTGAGACTGATTCATTGCTGTCATGCTTGAAGGTAAACTCATTTTTGCATCACTTCTTTGTATAAAAACAATAGTTCAATTGTAAGAATAGAATACGATAACGATTACAATCAAGTTAAACATAGATTATAGCCTAATAACTAAACGAGATGCAATTTACAAACATTTAACATCAGCTGACAGCAGAGCTGTGCTTATGATATATCAAAGTCTTGATAAACAGCGTGGACTGGTGTGGACATTAATGTAGTTAATAACAGTTATTAACAAGTAACCAGTGAATAAAATGGTAAATTGCATAATAATGAACTATTCATTAAAAGTTCACCAACCGTTTGATTTTTTGTCCGCTGTCTACTTCGAATTACACTAGACTTAGAATAATGACTTTTATTTTGACAACAAACTCCGGAAGTTTTCTCCGGAAGTCCTCGCTGAGTGCAAAGAGTTGAACCTGGCTGCACATCTTCAAAAGAAACTGGTTTATTTTTGTGGAAAGCCTCCGCGTGAATTAAAGTTGTGGTCTTTGGTGTGAAGACATGAATGTACTGCTTATACTTCGAGCCAAGTGACCTGCTTTAGGTACATGACAACATTTGTTTTTAGTTTGGTTTGGTATTGTATTTCCTGTATGCGTTTGTCAGCTCGTTGGTCGTTCTTAGATAAATCCAGGAAGTTTAACCTGGTAACAATAATTTCAGACAAAATACCATACATTAATACAGCGTTGTCTTTAAAAAAATTATCTCTATCATTTTGTTTGTTTACGTAATAGTAGTACGTTAGCAACAAACTGAAATAACTAGGATGTTGGCTAGTTACCATTTTAACTTGTCTATTAAAGGCACTTGTATTTAACTTATGTATTTTATATGCCAAGATGTTTAGTTTAAACACATTTTGTTTAGTGAAAACAAAAATGCACAGATGAAAAGTAATCATTCATAAAACAACAGATTACAACAATATGAAGGCTTTATTCAACCAATCCTACAGGTTTAAACTCTTCTGAGTGTCTTGCATGGAGAACATTGTGGCTTACATTCCCAAGGAAGCATGTGTCAAAAACATGCCTCTGCAGTCTCTGTCCAGCTCCACAGCCAGGAAGATCAGTGTCGCTCTGTTTCCGCATGGATCAGAGAAACAGATGCCACAGACAGTGACTTGGATCTGTCCGGTTGAGCTGCGGGAAAAAGAAGTGGCTGTGGGCAAGGACAGCAGAGAACCGGTCCCACTGAGCCAGAGGCCACTGGTCTCCAAAATAACTCCAGGCCAGTTTTCACTGCCTGTTGTGAGTTCCAGCATCACTGCCTTTAAGGTCTTAAGAACAATTTTAAAAGCACATAAGCCTAAAATACAATTTTCAGGGCTGGAAAATGATGCTGCCTCTCTACCCAGCATCAGGGAATCTGTTCGGCAAAATGCTATTATTGTGTATAATGGCCAGATCTTCCTCTCGGTGAGGAAGTCACATTGCAGGCGAGTGAGATTGCAAAACTCCCCCTTAGCATCTTCAGGTGTGTGCACTGTTTCTCCTAGTAAACAGAACCAAATAAATACACCTAGCTGTCAGCCGCAACCGTTTCTGGACACTTCACCCAGACCACAACAGAGCAAGGTAGGACATTTCCCTCTTTTATTATTCTAGGTGTAAATGTGACTTTTTTATGTTGTCATGGTGATTCTCAGTTGGGATTTTAATTGCACTTAATATTTTGTAATATTATTGATTTAAAGAGATATTCATCCAAAAATGCAATTCTTTGTTTATTTACTCACCCTTATGGTATTTTGAGGAATGTTGGTAGCCAAACAGTTGACCATAGCCATTGACTTCCGTAGTATTTATTTCATACTATGGAAGTCAGTAGCTACTGTTTGGTTACCAACATTCCTCAAAATATTGACTTTTGTGTTCAAATTCAAAAGAAGAGAGAAACTTATATAGGTTTGTCACAACTTGAGGGTGAGTAAATGATGACAGAATATTTATTATTGGGTGAACTGTCCTTTTAACTGCACTGACAGTTTCAGATGAAAACAAAATTTGAACTGAAATAAGCTGGATAATGACACTAACTTTGCAACATTGACACTGTTATTAAACTGAATTGAATGAACAAAGACAGTATTGTCTTGTGTAGAGATACTCATAATAATGTCTTACTCTTATAATCACTCTTAAGATTGATTTTAGTGTCATGTTGCAGAGAATCTTGAAAGCGGGTCTAAATATGATCATGATGACAATTCAAAGCTGTTTACGCCTCTACATAAATGATCTTAAAGGGACTATCTGTCAGATAAATTCATGCATAACATCATTTTTACATTACTTGGCTATAAATGTTCAGAAAAAAATTGATAAAGTGATTCACTTTACTTTTTGTGATATATTGTGCATTGTTTGCTCTAGGCTTTTGATGCAGATTTTTATTGGATTTCTGATTTTTGCATGTCTTTTTTCCAATCCGCAGAAACAGGATGTTCAGACTCCAGTCAGAGATCTTGACATTAACATACAGATTGCACCACTTCAGCACAAAGTCTCTGAAGAAATGCCTGAGAAATGCTGTACAGACACAGTGTGTCAAAAGGTCAAGCTTTAATCTTTTATTTTGCTCTGTGTAAAATAAGTTTTGAACATGCATAAAATGTCCTAAGAGCTAAAATAGGTGTTGCCATTGTAAGTCCCACATTTTTAACTAACGAAGAAATTTGGTTAAATAAATGTCTTCAGAAAGGTTTCCTGCCTGTCTATCGTTTTATCTGGATTTTGTTAGCATTCCTTGTGTTTAAGCCAATTACCCAAGCCAGACAAAAACAATAGTTTTTTTAAGAGCTCTCTAGAATACATGGCTACTTTTGAATAGCTGTGAATGGAGAAAGAAACTTTCAGGATAGTGTAGTTATGACATCTACCAGCAGGGACTAACTAGTCCATGCTAACCAGCCAAACCTTGACCACTTGGTCAGGAGGACATAGATTTTTTCTGACCTTTAGTAAATTTAGTAATTAGTGCTGTTTCAAAACCTTTGTGATCCTATGTTTATTAATGAATTTTGCCTTTGAATTCACAGGAAGATGAGTCCAGGTCACTGAGTAGCCCACCCAAACCTCCTGAGGATCTGGAGTCTGGTCAGGAGACGTCTAGTTCCCAGCCCAATATCCTCCAGCAGCCCCAGATCATCCACACGTCTTCTATCATCTCAGAACAGCCTGAAGCAGCAGCAGGAGGAGAAAGAGAGAGGCATGAGGATGACAATGAGCGTTTAGAGGGCGCTTTGCTCCCCAGGGCTGAGAGCTGTCTTGCGTTTGATTTTGATCAGTTGGCCCAGGAGGAGAGAATCAACAACCTACGAGCTCGGCTGAGACAGAAGGAAGCTGCGCTCAGCATCTTTAACGCAAAACCGACGGATCGGATTTAGAGGATCAGACTGCGCCAAATATGTCTGTTAAGGAGGTATACAAGTTCCTAGTGCATCATTTTATGTGAACAGCAGAATAATGTTTTAAAGCTTAAAGGAAGAGTTTACCCAAAAAATTTATCATTTATCATTTACTCACCCTTAAGTTGTTCCAAATCTGTATCAATTTCTTTCTCCTGCTGAACACGAAAGAAGATGATTTTGAAGAATGTGGGTAGTTGCTGGTCCCCGTTGGCCTACATAGAATACGAGCCACTGTGTGGTTACCCACATTCTTCAAAATATCTTCTTTTGTGTTCATCAGACAAGAAAGAAATTCATACAGGTTTTGGACATCTTGAGGGTGAGTAAATGATGACAAAATTTTCATTTTTTTAGGTGAACTATCGCTTTAAGATGAGTAGGTTTGTTAATTCAATTGTTTATTATTTAATAGTACAAATATTGTCATTTAAATAAAATATTAATGCCAAAAAGATGTTAGCAGAGATTTATGAACATAATGTGTTTGTGCAATACAGTGAATAATTTGTGAACAGCAATGTTTGGGTTTGCACAGTTACCACAAAATCTGTTTGGATTTAATTTTTAATTTAATTTTAGCTTCTAAAAGTGAAATTATTATACATTAATTCTCAGTTCAAATAAAAGGTTTTATGTCACACTGAGCATTAGTTATTTCATTACGTAAACCAATTGCTGTACATCGTACCTCCAGTTAATAATGTACCCACACGTCTGACTGTTAACATAACGTTTTGTCTTTGTTTTATCTGTAAGTGCGTTCTCTCTGATTGGCTCTGAATGCGTTCCTGCATCTATCTTTGTTTCATTTATCATTTCAGCTGAAGCCTACACACTCCAAAATCACTTAACCGGCTTCTTGCTGAGATATACTCGTGATAACTTCTTCCTCCATTGTCGTCACTCTTGAGATGGATTTCAATGTCATGCTGCAGAAAATCTTGAAACCGACGTTATATAAGATAATGATGACAATTCAAAGCTTTATATGCTTGCACATAATGAAGGATTTCTAAAGGAACGATATCTGGCAGATAAATTAATCCCTTTTACATTTCTGAGCTATAAATGATAGACATTAGGGTGTCAGTTTTGGTTTGTTGTTTGGTTGTTTATTAATCAGATTTCTTTTGTAGTTTCATGCATCTCCAGTAAAACACAAGGTTTGTGATTAGGAGTTGTCAGTGTGTGGAGGAAGGGTAGGATGTGTCAGTGTGTGTGTGTGTGTGTGCCGTTGGCCCATCCCCTCCTGGTCTTCCTATAAGAGCACACCAGAGTAAGAACGTCAGTAGCTCTTTAGAGAGACAAAACCTTGAAAAAAGACATGCCATCAGACGGAATGCCTACCTGTCATGCCAGATGCCTTCAGATGCTTCGAGAATTCCTGAAGGTAAGACTCCACATGCACTTACATAGAAAAACTGTACTGAAATGGGAGGCACCAGGATCAGGCTTTCAAAATAAGGACGATTACACCTGTTGCATGTAATCTGGGTGTAGAATTAGGGTAGCAAAGACCACTTCATGCTGCTTTTTATCTCATCTTGGGGCATTTAGACTCAAAAGTTAGTCCAAAAAAAACTTTCTTTTTTTGCTAAATGACTAGTTTCCATGGATGAGTCAAATTACCTTTTTGTGAGTAACAATTACTGCCTCCAATGCAGGTTTGCATGTCAGGGAGCTATTATGACGTCAATTTGTCGTGTGGGATGTAGAAAAATATAGATCTGCAATCCACGCCATCATATCAAAAGGTTAAAACAGTTTAAGCTTTTGCAAAAGGTCATCATCTGAGTCAGCAGCTTTTTGTGTACACTCTTAAAATAAAAGTTATTTTTCGGAACTGATGAAGAACCTGAACATCAATGGAACCTTTCAATTACACAAAAAGTTATTTCTAGTGGAAGAAGGTTCATTAGATTATTAAAAAGTTCTACAGAAAAAAAAGCAGTTTATTGAAAGGTTCTTTGGGGAATGAAAATGTTTCTATAGAATCACTGGAACCTTTATTTTTAAGAGTGTAAGGCAACATGGAAAGTGTGTATTTGAGGGATCTTGCATAGCAATGCCATCTGGACTTTTCGTACGTGCTTTCAAATCAGTAAGGTTTGCAAAACAAAATGTATTCAGAGCATCATCCGTCAAGAATTGTATCATTGCATTGACAAAAAGGAGTGTATCTGTCCGATAAGATGCAGGTGGCTGAGTTTGTTTCTGGTGAAGCAGGTGCCCAGCTGGCGAAGTGTGTGTGTCCTCTATTCCCTGTACTGTGTCCTGATCCTGCCAGACGCCGGCGAGGCTGCCAAAGCACGCTGTGGACGAGAACTAGTCGCTGACCTGGAGTTTGTGTGTGGAGACCGTGGCTTTTACAGAGGTGAGAGTCACCTACAAACTTCATCTTACACTTCGAAAGTCCTGTATTTTCAAAGATGTGTGTGCTGATTGTGAGTCAGAGCTGGACAAACCCTGACATGGTTACTTATCGTGTACCATTTTGTGGGGACACAGTGACTTGCATGTCTCTAAATCATTAAGCTCACTCATAATATCATATTCATAACACTTAATATCAGTGTATTTAAAGTGGCCTTGCCCTGAAGATATAGACAGTGTTATCTAGTCAAGCTGTTATCATTATGGCGTTGATGCAGATCAACCAACCAATAGCAAACAGTAACGGACTGCTGTTGTAGGTGGTATGAAGTTATATTAAACATTTAATACATGACGATACAAGTCACCACACCAACATGTACTCTTGATTTGCGGTTGTTGATATCAACATTTTTATTTCTGCTGAGGCCCTTTCACCCTGTTCTGTATTCAAGGCCACCTTGACACTTTTCACTCACATTTTCTCATTCTCTCTCACTCCTTTTCTCAAAAGGAACATTATGACACGGTCTTAGTGACAATATCCAATTTAAGTAATTTTGCAAAAAAATTAATTCCTAACACTGGGCTACATAAACTATATACACACCATTCAAAAGTTTTTTAATTGATTAAAAATACAGTAAAAACAATGATGCTGTTAACTATTATTACAATTTAAATGAACTGTTTTCTATTAGAATATATTTTTAAATGTAATTTATTCCTATCATTCAAAGCTGAATTTTCAGCAGCCATTACTCCAGTCTTCAGTGTCACATGATCCTTTCGAAATCATTCCAAGTTAAAAAAATAACATTTATTTGATATATGCTTATTATTTTTTATATATTCTGATTATAAACTTGATATATTTAAATCTTATCTGTAACTTGTTCAATTTAATCAGTCTCTACTGAATAAAAGTGATTTATTTAAATAAAACTTACTAACCTCAGATTTTTGAACTTTTGTGTGTTTTCAATGATTGTTGTAGTTTTATTAAGCGCATGATTTATTTTTAGAGCATACAAGGCATAAACTGGTCTTGCATGACCCCATATTGGCAGTTTGATAGTTGCAGCTAATTCACATGCATGTAACTGGCATTAAAAGCATTTTGCTTTGTGTCTGTTGGTGGTTAGGCAAACCTGGAGCAGCCCGTAGCGGCGGCCCCCGCTCTCGTGGGAAAGGGATCGTAGAGCAGTGTTGTGTGCGTGGATGTGACCTCCAGCATTTGGAGTCGTACTGTGCCAAAGCCAAGAGGGTGCGGCGTGACGTCCCTGCATCTCTGCAGCAGACTCCGGTGAGACTTCAACTCCACAGATACACATAAAAAATCCCATTCACCTCATGCCTTTGTAAAGCATAGAGGAAAAGTTCACCCAAAAAATGAAATAGTCTTCATTTACTCACTAAACCATTTGACTTTCTTCTGTAAAACTGGTCACTCACTCACTTAATCCCAGTGAATGGGAGCGGGAGCTTCAAAAAGGAAGAGTGCTTTTTTAGTGTCTATTTATTTAGCCTAAATTTATTTTTGTTTTAGTAATTTTAGTACGTTTAACCCGGTTTCACAGACAAGGCTTAAGTCTAGTCCCAGACTAAAATGCATGTCTGGGCTGTTTTAACTGAAAGAACTTTGCACTGACTGATCTTAACATATGTCAGTTCCAACGTTTTGTCTCAAGATGCACACCAGTAGTGTTTTTATCTAAAGTATGTTTATAAAAACTACTTAAATATCGTAATGGAACTATGGCCTAATCCTGTTTTAACCTAAGCCCTGTCTGTGAAACCAGGCCTTAGTATTTTATTTCAGCTTTATTTCAGTTAACAACTTTTTAAAATAGTTTTAGTTAACAATAATAACACTGTTCAATTAGTGAAAAAATCTTCAGACCGGTTTTGTGAATTGTACTAATTAATTGAAAAGAATGAATCGAACATGAATTGCTTCTCACATGAACATGATCTAGAGCGGATGTCAAGATTTTCAGTGAATAATGACACAAATTCCAGTTTATTCCTCACATATGACTATCACAAGAATGTTGTGCATGAGTTATATAGAACTTAATAACTAGTTCTTATTCACTTTTGTTATGTTTAAAAAGGGTTCAGGATATTGTTCAGAAATGAACCTTTTGTGTTTTATGAGTCACACATAATAATACTGCCAATTCCAGTAAACAAAACCTTGCAACTTTGAAACCCAGCAAATTGCTTAAATTATACACACTGTCATTTTCTGTTTGTTGCAGGAAGATCAGTTTTGGCTGGTGTTTCAGCGGCGATACCAGAAGCATGCAGAGATGAACAGAGATGAGGAAGCTGCTTCTCAAAGACTCAGAGAGCGGACGCTTTACCGCTGGAACTCCAGAGATTCAGTTTTATTAACCAACCAACCCTCCTCAACACAACAGCAACCTTCCACTGAGAGAATGATATCAGAGCCAACATTTCTCCCCCACATCCGATAGTCCTGGCTCTTTTTGGATCTGTGTGGACCCAATGAATCACCTTCCTTTACTAAAAAAAGACTTTTCTGTCCTGGCAGATGTATAAACTGAGCACTATGTAAGAGAAACTAGAGGACAAGATGCCAAAGCCACTTATGCCATGATAAAAAGTGAAGAGCAGGGTGTACTGAACTGTCACGGGCTGTAAGCATATGCTGAATACAAGATGAATTGTATTTTTCCGTTCAGTTTTGTTTTCAGCTTTCCTTTGTCTTTGGGTAAACAAGTTCAAAGCAAGTTAAAGTTGAATGTGTTTGTATGATGGCTGAGGTAAGTCATTATGAATGTAAATGTGATGTTTTTGAATGAAAGATTACTGATGTTAGTGAATATATTTTCTTATGTTTAATTTATGTTCTATAAGATTAGAGTTTTCTAATAGGTAAAATAGGTATCTAAAGCAGATTTGTAAAGAATTTAAAATAAAAGAAAACTGAGGATATATGCTGTTCATTTTCTTGCTAATGGCCATCGTATTCTGACGTACTCAGATCAGCTCTATTTTAAACAATGCATAAAGACAGATTCCAGATCTTCTAGTGAGAGCTCCTTAAAGCTGCATGTTTCTAAGATTCTTTTTGGATTATTAGATATCATCCCAGTGACCTCTAAGCCAAGAACATTAGTCTGTTTACCGTGAATAAATAATATCGCCACAACCTTGGTGTGTTATCACTATCTAAACATGGAATACGTTTCTTTTTGGTATGCATTGGTGAAGTTTGGTGTTATGACTTGGATGTTCTTCACAAAGGTCTTTAGCTTTCCAGGCAGCATTTTTTACATTGCAGTAGAGCAGCAGTGAAAGAGATTGAAAGAGTTAAAAACAAGCAAGACGAACAAGGACACTACCAAAAGAACTACTGTAGTATTGCTTTGTGTATTTCATAAGTAATATTAAGGGCACTGGAAGGTTTTTTCCATCACAATTCACAATCTACAACAACATTTGCCACACTTTAGCATAAAAAAATGCCAACCGCATTTGTACAATTGAATATTTACATTAGAGTAATTACTGTATAGTAAAACATTAATAATGATCTAAATATTTAAAAGGAGAAACATTTACTAAAATCAGTTAGCCATTAAATATATACTTAACATTGTACACACACACACACGTAGACAAACACGTACACGCGCACTGACTATTGGCATCTGTCATTTGTTAACTTATCTTAATATTACAGAGCAGAATAAAGGCTACTAGAATTACTCCCCATCTTGGAGATTCTTCATGTAAAATCAATCACTGATGAGTGTAACAGGTAATGTAACACCGCAGAGATATTCAAAGTTAGTCATGTATCGTTCTATGTGAGGCTTGTCCAGATGAAAACGCTCTTTCTCGCCCCTCTCTGCCCTTGAGCTGTGATAAGAGGCCTGCTAGAGTTTATCTGGAGTTTCACAGGTGACAAAGCTGAGCTTCCAAGACACAGCAAAGCTGCTACGCACGCACGCACACAGAGCGAGCATAATTTATACACATGATCTGCTCTTTAAGGTAAATTGGCATACAGTCTGTTCATTTTATTAATGTATGAAGTTTTATACCAAAAATATTTTCATAGTCCGAGGGCTCTGACATCATTTGCATCATTGTGATTGTGAAATCATCACCAGTGATTACTACAGATGGACAGGAAAGTTTGGGATTGGTAAGATTTTTTTTGTTTGTTTGTTCATTTGTTTTCTAAAGAAGACTCCTATACATTAACAGTAATTTTGTGAAATATTTTTTAACAATTTAAAATAACTGTTTTCTATTGTAATATATTTTAAAATGTAATTTATTCCTGTGATACGAAGCTGATTTTTCAGCATCATTACTCCAGTCTTCAGTGCCATCTGATCCGTCAGAAATCAGTCTAATATGCTGATTTGGTGGCCAGCAAACATTAGAAATGTTAAAAACAGTATAATATTTTTGGGGAAACGGTGATACTTTCTTTCAGGATTCTTTGATGAATCAAAGAATTCCCCCCCCCCCCTCACCCCCTCACCATCATGAACAGCACTGTGACTGCAGTGGAGTCATTCAGGTTCCTGGGCACCACCATCTCTCAGGACCTAAAGTGGGACAATCACATTGACTCCATTGTTAAAAAGGCCTAGCAGAAGCTGTACTTCCTTCACCAGCTGAGGAAGTTTCAACCTGCCTCAGGAGCTGCTGAAACAGTTCTACTCTACCATCATTGAATCCGTCCTCTGCACTTCAATAACTGTCTGGTTCAGCTCAGCTACCAAATCTGACCTCAGAAGACAACAGAGGGTAGTCCGGACTGCTGAGCGAATCACTGGTACACCCCTCCCCACTCTCCAAGAACTGTACTTATCCAGAGTGAACAAAAGGGCTGGCAAAATCACTCTGGACTCTTCACATCCAGCACACTCCCTCTTTGAACTATAACCATCTGGTCGACGCTACAGAGCTCTGAGCACCAGAACGACCAGACACAGGAACAGTTTCTTCCCTCAGACAATCCATCTCATGAACACTTGACATTAAACGTGGAACACACAACACTATTTACATTATTTATTCATCACACATACTTATTTTTTCATTTCAAATTTGCACATATCAGACCTGTACACACATAATTGTCTATTGTAATATACCTGTACATACAATTGTCAAATTGTATATTGTTATTCCCTATTTACTTGTTCTATTTTTATTCTTTTATTATCTGTGTTTTTGTCCTGTCGCTGTCATTCTGTTGCACTGGAAGCTTCTGTCACGAAAACAAATTCCTCGTAAACATACCTGGCAATAAAGCTCTTTCTGATTCTGATTGACTTGAAATAGAAATATAACATTAGAAATGACTTTACTGTCACTTCAATTTAATGCATCCTTACTGAATAAAAGTATTATATTATTAAAATTTCTTTAAATAAACAAACAAACTTAGTTGATATGTCAGGAAGAGACTGAAAGTTGTAACATCAGTGTAGAATTTCAACAAATGTGTTTCCCAGGCCTTGACCATTTTTGCAGTCTCAGCATCACATTTGTTTTTCAGATGTGAGAGATGGAGATGGTTTTATAATGCTGAAACAAACTTACAGCTGCTTGGGTCTTAGATAAGAAACACAGTTGACACCACAATAGACAATTTTTCCTTCTGCGTCAGAGTCCGATAATACGGCTCACTCCCCCGTTCTGGAGATGGACCAAATCTCCTGGGCACTGCTGCGCTCAGGATAAACATGCCCTTTTAGCTCTGGAAAAAAGAAAGACCGGGCAACATTGTCCATTTTTGTTGCTCTAAGTTGCCGAAGTTTCTATCAGAAACATATTTAACTACTGTTAGCTTTGGTGAAACAGTATTGAAGAGAGAAACCGCCAGAAAAACATACCTGAATAAAATGTTCATTGCTAATTATTCTTTGAGAAAACACTTCAGACATAGAGGTGCAGGGACACAATTGACAATTTTTCCTCTGAAATGTTTGAATTAATTAGCATTTTAATAATCTACTCATATTCACCTTCTGGCTTCACAGGAAAAGTCAAAGCATGTAAACAGACAAAACTGACTAAAGCATCTTGACCTTGTGAGCAAATTAAAAGGAAACTTGACCTCTCGACCTCTCTGTGTCCTTCTATAGGCCAAAAAACATTGTGGGAGTCTAAAAAAAAGTGTAGTTAACTGAGGAAAAACAAATAAAGTGATATATATGGAAAATGTATTTAATGTACTGAGTACATGTTGAGCTAATTTGACTTTTTCAAGTTAATGCAACAGATTACAACATTGAGCTGTTTAAAACGAACTTGACTAACTTACAAGGCCCACTTTTTTTATCTGTTAAAGAGACTTTGGACATGTGATTTTCCGTAAATCAGTCAGATTTCTATCAAGGATCTATGTACATAAAGAATCAACATGTTAGCAAATATCTGTGTAATGATTTACCAATTAGAAGGGGAACGAAAACACAGCAAGAGGACCAGACAGACCGACGTTTATGGGCTTGAAGCTTCTTTCCATTTGGAATTATATCTGCGTAAGTTGTTCTTTATTGATATTTTATTTTTACAAAGAAATTTGTTTTTTTTTCCCATTCTCGTCTCTCACAGTAGATATTAGCAATCATCACCAGGCCTATAGGCTATATTGTATAGGCTACTGACTATGAATAAAAACGGTCTGTTCTCTGCTTACTTGAAATTATATTTATATGCATTTCATGTTGCGTTTTTAGTATAGTGTGTGTTTTTGTTTTTTAGACAATGTTGAATATCAGATGTGTTGAGACTATAACTTACAGATTTGTTTTTCTTTTCTCTCCAGGATTGAACCCAACAGCATGTATCGCGTCCTCCTGTTGCTCTGTGCAGGTGTAAGTAAACGAATTATAAGATGAGGACGTTTACACGATATTTTGTGGTACTAAAATGAACATTTTTAAGTGACCTTTTATAAATTGTGATTAATCAATTCTCTGCTTTGACTATTTACTTTTCACTACCAAGTTCTTGTTCTGTCTTCATTGTCTATACAGGGCACGAGCGTCACGTCGCACACTGCATGGATCGCGATTCGCGTCGCGTCTGCGCCATTTTGGACGTAGTCCAAATGTTGCAAACTGATTTTTTTTTTATCATATTATTTTCATATATTATCATAATCACAAACACAGGTTTGTGGCACAAATAGTTTTCCCTTTTTTGCTTCTGTTTACTCTCAAACATAATTCTAAGAAAATAGCTTACTTCCGCATTGCATAATGGATAGTTCTCTCTCTCTCAAGTTGCATTTGAAATGAAAACATTTCTGATTTTCATTGTTTAACTTGATGCACTAGAATGACTAAAACTAAAATTACATTTTTTAAACTATATAGATATAAAAAAATAAAAACACCAAAAAGTTTCAAAATATATATATTTTAAATCAAATCCATATTTTTTATCAAAATTTAAAATGAAAATATAAAACTATTAAAAAAAATAATAAAAATTTAAATAGTAATGATAAAAATAACATTACTTCTAACCAACAACAGGATGACTTTTGATGTGTCCAATGTAGACAGTCCACCCAAAAGTTAAATTAAATAAAAAAGGGCTTTAACTCACCTTCATGTTTTTCCAAACTAGCTTGACTTCATTCAGTGTAAGTCAGTCTGTTCCTCACTGGCTTCAGAGGACTTGCACATACAGTATACCACTCATATCATATGGACCACTTTTACAACACTTTATGGTGGTTTTACAATCTCCCCTTTCTTCAGCTTTCCCTGTCTACCTGCGACATCACTGTTCTGCTAAACTCCGGCATTCCCCTCACTTGTCTTCCTGATGATGCCCCTGTGCTGGCTGACCCCACATACACCTGGAGCTTCACGTCTGCTCACACACAGCAGCAGCACACACTTGAGGAGAAAGGAGAAATCCTGAACCTCAGAAACATAAATACCACCCAAGAAGGACAGTACAAGTGTGTTCAGGATGGCTTTAAAGCAGAGGATCGTATGAGGTTGAGCAGAACATTCACTATACGTGTGGAAGGTTAGAAGGGTTTGTTGCACTGATGACTTTTAATCTCAGAGGTCAATTAACAAACTGAACCCTTTCTTCTTTCTTAGCGCCCCCAACCTTTCAGGAATGGCAGGTCGTCAAAGAAGTAGCTGGGAATGATGTGACGCTTCCATGCAAGGTTGCTCAGTTTTTGTCTTCCGGAGAGACAGAAAACCCTCCTGTTGTCTGGAAACGAGAGACAGAAAATGGTGTGATGCTTCTCAAGCTTGACAAAGACCAAGGTGACCAAGAGGAGAAGAACAAGACACCTCAGAGGATTTTCTGGAACACCAGGCCTGAAGAACAGGACTGGGCAATTAAAATTAGTCAGAGCAGAGAGGAAGATGCTGGGATGTACCACTGTGTCATAACTAATACATCTCAGACGCTGTCAGTGGAGCTGGAAGTGGCAGGTACTCCTTTCAGACACTTATTTAAAATGCAGTTTTCTGTCTGTTTGAATGTTATTCTCATATTTTATATTAAAAAATAAATAAAATACATAAAAAATAAATTACAATATATTAAAATATTTATAAATACTGTGTTTTAACTTAGGCATAATAAAAAATGTAAAAATATATTTTAGATATTTATTCTGTTTATTTTAATATAATTTTTTACATTTAATTGTATTAAAATACAAAAATATATATAAAAAATGTATGTATAAATTCTGTTTTAGTATTATTATTATCATTATATTAAGAAAATTAATTATAAATTAAAATAAAATTAATTAAAACATTTATAAAAGCCTGTTTTAACATTATTATTACACTTAGTATTTTTTTTATATTTAAAAACATTAATTTAGATTTTTTTTAATAAATAAATTCTGTTTTAATATTATTCTTACATTTAACTTAAAAAGCAATTACGTAATTTTAAAATAAAATGCAAGTATAATTTCTGCCTGTTTTAATATTATTATTACATTCAGGAAAAAAATAATTTAATCTAAAACAGACAAACATTTACAAATATTTTTATATTATTTCTACATTTAAGGAATAAAATAAAACCAACATTAATCTTTTTTATATATATTTTATTAAGAATAAAATAAAGAAAATATTTGAAAAAAAAGCATTTTGTTTTAATTTTACTCTTACTATATAAGAGTAAAAGAAAAAAGAAATTAATTATTTTTTAAAATAGATGTTATTTATAAATTTACTCAGGGGTAATCTACTGTAAAACACCATTTTATCTATAATTGGAATGAGATTTTCTTTTGGGGATACGTAAATTCTGACTTAACTGTATGAATAAAATTATGACTAAACTGTAATCACATCCTTTTGGAAAGAAATGAGTTCAGGGTAACCTTTACCTCCTATTTTATTCCTTAGCCCCCCCTCTGCCCCGCTGCTTAGGCCACACTGGCCCATGGGAGGACTGTGAGGAACAGGACAGCAGATCAGGGAAGGCAATTCTGCAGGATTCACTCAGAGACTTCTCCGTCTCTGTATACGCCAAACTTAAAGGTTCAAAACCGCAAGCCAACTTGATCTTCTCCCCAATCAGCATTGCTGTAGCTCTTTACAACCTGCTATTGGGTAAGACAAATAATGGAAGAACGTCATACAGTCGCCAAATGGCTACACATTGTACTTTGTTGACCTGCTGAGCCTCTTACTTCTCTCTCTTTGCGTCACCCTCTTTCCAAGGTGCTCGAGCTGAGACCAGAACACAGCTGGAAGCTGCTCTTAGGATTCCTTCAGAATTCTCCTGTGTGCATTCTGAGACAAAGAAACTGAAGCAAGTGATAAAGGACACACTGGGAATGGCCTCTGCTATCTTTTATTCCCCAGGTAGCCACAGTAAAAACTCACTCATTAGCTAAAATAACCACTCACCTTGTGAAAAAGAACTACATACTAAATACTTTAAAAGGAGAGTTATAATGGATAATATTTTCTAAAGAATATACTGAATGTAATTCTTCAGTTTTCAGACACTTAATTGCATGTTATTTAGAATTAATTGAAAATATATTCTAGTTTAAACTGATATTGAATGCACTCTTAAGAGTGCATTCAATATCAATTTAAACTAGAATACATTGTCACAACAAGGTGACATCTTTATAACTAATTTCAGAATTGCTTTTGAAACTTGGTTAATGTCCTGCAGAATTTATTGACAAGTATGGTAAACTAAAATATACTTTAATGTAAATTCTATCGAAACTTGCATGTCATGTATTTAATATATTAGTCTTCAGAACAGAATTTAAGATATTTTAGATGAAAACCGGGAGGCTTGTAACTGTCCCATTGACTGCCAAGTAAATTGCACTGTCAAGGTCCATAAAAGTATGAAAAGCATCGCCAGAATACTCCATCTGCCATCAGTGGTTCAATCGTAATGTTACGAAGCGACGAGAATACTTTTTGTATGAAAATAAAACAAAAATAACGACTTTATTCAACAATTAGGCACCGTAACTTCTCCTCTGTGTCAGCGTAGCGCCATTTTGGATATTATCCTCTGGACTCAAAATACATACACACTTCTGTATCAGCCGGGCCACAAGGGTGCGCTGTTTGCGTTCAAATCAGAGCGTAAATCGACGAAGAAGATGCATCCCTGTGTCAGGCTGATACAGAAGACTGAGACACAGAGGAGACATTACTGTGCCTAATTGTTGAATAAAGTCGTTATTTTTGTTTTATTTCCGTACAAAAATATTCTCGTCGCTTCATAACATTACGATTGAACCACTGATGGAAGATGGAGTATTCTGGCGATGCTTTTCATACTTTTATGGACCTTGACAGTGCAATTTACTTGGCAGTCAATGGGACAGTCACAAGCCTCCCGGTTTTCATCTAAAATATCTTAAATTGTGTTCTGAAGACTAACAAAGACTAAAAAACTTTTACGAGTTTGGAACGACATGGGGGTAAGTGAAAAATGACTAAATTTTCATTTTGGGGTGGAGTATCCCTTTAATATTGATACTGCCTAAATTAAGACTGCAGTCATATCCATAGCCTGAAGAGTTTTGTTTCCACATAGAGGGACAGCTGGGAGAAGCTTTTGTCAACCAATCAAAGGAGTTCTATGATGCCGTGCCAGAGAAGCTGACCAATGACAGCAATCAAAACGTGATTCTCATCAATCAATGGGTGGCAAAGAAGACAAACAATAAAATCACTGAGTTAATTGATTATGTGGATCCTGACACCTCGTTTGTTTTGTTAAATGCTGTCTACTTTAATGGTAAGTGACATTATATATCTGAATACTGTGCCTATTTATGTTTTATGACACTGTGTTTATGTTTCTTTGTGCTTTACAGGTAAATGGAAGACAGTTTTTGAATCCACAAATAAACGGGAAAACTTCATGAAGTTTTCAGGTGAGTTCGTAGAAGTACAGACTCTCTACAGCTCCAAGTACAACCTTCAGATGGGCTACAACAAAAAATTACAGGCTGAGGTAAGTGGTGCAATTAATGCACAAAGGTCATTATTAGGAAATGGTGCTATTTGTGTGCATTTGAGACCATTTGACTTGATACCGATATTATTAACCGAATACTTAACTTACATTATTTTATAGATTTACCTTGATTAGTGTATAAGGCAAATTAATATACAACATTGTTTGTTTTTCCCTTCAGAATATCAGACAATTTGCATGCCCCCTTTCACCATAATTAAAAAAATATATGTATGTGTCCATGTAATATGTTTTTAGATAGTTCTTAGGCAAGTTTCTCTGTCTTTAAAAAACAAACAAAAAAAACAACAACATTAACTAGATACTAGTGTGGTGTATTTCAATACCTATAAATACATAAATTTAGAACACATAAATACAATTTTTATTAATGTTGAATTAAATAAAAAATTATGTAATCTAAAATAGAAATAATTAAATAATAAAATATAACTAAAAAAAAACAAAAAAAAACTTAATTTTACATTGCATAAATGACACCAATTCCTATAAATGAACTACAAGCACTTGTGTGTATTTGTACAAGTACAAACACATACATTGTAGAACTATTTCTCCAGGTCGGAAAGTTCCCTCTTATGGGTAAAAACAGCCTGTACATACTGATCCCGCGCACATCGTCAGAAGAATCCTTTGTATTGATGGAGAATAATATAAACAAAGATTCTATTGAAGCAATGGTATCTGAGATGGATAAAATCCCAACCCAAACCGCTGAGGTCATACTGCCTAAAATTAAACTGACAGTGGACACACAACTGGAGGACTTACTGAGGAATCTGGGTAAGAAAGCCACTTCATTTACTCCACAATGCTGCATCATTTACTCATCTTGTTCCAAACCTGAAATCCATTTTCTCAGTAGAACACAAAAGGAGAATTGTTTTTTTAACATATATATACGCAATCCCATTTTCCAAACAACGTAAATATTATCAGGAAATCATGCACTACACGATATTCCAAGTCATATATTAACTTTTTGAGAAGAAAATCAGAAATGAGTAATTTTTCACTGAAAATATTTTGAAAAAAAAAATGTTTGGCCTGTTTCTCACTAAAAGCTATGATATGGCTTCAGATAACTTGGGATATAGTGCAAGAGTCATATGGACTACTTTTATTATATGTTTGTGATAATTTTTTGGTAAAAAAGGTTAATCCTTTTTGGCAACAATGAATGGAAAAAAGGGAGCATGTACACTTTAAAAATTCTCATTTTGTATTCCATGGAAAAAAATAACAGCATGCAGATTTGGAACAAATATGGATGAGTAATCATGACCGAATTCTCCTCCACTCTCCTCTCTTCTCCTAAGGTTTGTCAGAGCTCTTCTTAAATCCTAACTTGTGTGGAATATTTCCGGAGGAATCTGAATCATTCATCTCAGACGCCCGTCACAGTGCCTTTCTCTCACTGACGGAGAAGGGAGTGGAGGCCGCTGCAGCCACAAGCATCTCTTTTTCTCGCTCCTTCTCTTCTTTTGCAGCTCTACAGCCCTTCGTTCTGATACTGTGGAGTGATGAGGCTGGCGCTCCTCTTTTCATGGGAAGAATAATTAATCCATAAAGAGAGAGAGATAAAAAGACAAACAGCGTCTCGACACAAAAAATAATCAAACTTTCTGTTCTACATTCAATCATTCTTTTATCAGAAACAAATGCATTTATGTAACAATATCATGTTATGCATAGAGTTAGAATGCATGCACAATCTCGGTCATTAAAGATGTACTTTACATCATGCATTCGTTATTTATTTTCCATGAAATGACAAGAAATCTGATGCATGAATGAAAGATCATAAGACTCGAACGCACAAAACTTGCTCTCGTTTCCAGCAGTCACTGTTGCACCAATTTATTTTGGAGATGCTGTTACAGAGACCGACACACGATGGCAGTCACATCACATGTTCCACACAGACAGTCAACGAGGACACGTGAGCGAGACTTGAATAATCCTCCTTCAGTTTGACCCCTTGTTCATTAACGCTTCCCCTGGAGTCCCATCTTGGCTGGCAGGTGGTGCCAGTCCATTATCTAAATGCCATGCTGTTTCATCAAAGGTAGCCTGGATTGTCCCAGTTCACTGAGCAAAAACAAATACCCTTAGATGGGCCCATTGATGGATATTAGGACAAACATAAGCACTGCAGATCGGTGGTCCATCAAAGCATATGTGACATTCACTTGGCATGCAGCTGCTTAGAATAACATTTGATAATTATACACCGCTTAGGCCATTCATTTGATAACTCAAATGTAAAAAAAAGAAAAAAAAAACAAAACAGCAGAACTCCAAGTCAGGAACGCCGACGGAGGCCATGAAAGGACAGGGTTACAATAAGTTTTTTTGTGCAATTAAATGCATAAAATGTCTTCAATCAAGACCAGATGAAAAGTAGATTCAGGTAGCTGATTTACGGAATCTAATAAACCGCTAATAAATGCAATCACACAGATACAATTACAGCCGAAATTCCCACGCATGGCAAAAAATGTGCATCGTTTCACAGATCTTATGTCAACGCATTGTCAGGACGACAAAGCAAGTGTGACAAAGCAAACCAACCCAGATTTTGTGTTCTGACCCAAAGACGTCCTTGACAGGTAGTTTGTCCTTCAAAGGCTTCGTTTGATTGCTAATTTAACCCCTAATGGGGCGTGTAGTTGTGCATGAGGCCTGCCAGAGGCGATTCACCCTCCATACTGGCACTGTCCTGAAGGTTAGGCCTCTAAACCAGTAGAGGACGCCGGAGAGAGAGCGAAAAAGTCTGTCAATGTGCATCAGCGCTTGTTTTTTTTTGTAGGAGACTGTACAAACATTCAACAGAGACACGTACAAAGACAAAACACAGACAGGGACATTCACACACACATTTGCGTTGAGGTGACTGTCGTTTGGTTCTTCTCGAAGTGACAGGTGGCAGTTCTTGAGTGAACGTTTAAATCCATAGACAGTACCTTTCATTGCTTTAGAGTTCATTCATGCGCCGTCCCTTGTGCTTTTCCTGTGCATCATGTTTTTGTCGGGCTGGAAGAGACTGTAAACTTTCATACGTAACAAATCACAAAAGGTAAATACATAGGTACACATAGACATTTACAGTCAGCCGGATGTGTTGTGCTTTGACAGTGTGCAAAATTACGGCACCACCAACTGTAACAAACACCAGGATGCTATTACACGTTTAACATGTAATAAACAATAACACTATAATATGGCATGAGCTCCTGTGGCATAGTCACAACACAGTACGATTTCACATAAGTGACGTGTAGACCAGAAAAAGGGGTCGATTGTTTGTGCGTCACAATCTGGGCTTGTGATCACACTTGCTTCTTTCTCATCACAAAAGAATGTGACACTTAGCTGTACAATAGATTATGATGCTTTTTCTCACACATTAATATTGAATGTCTTCGTCATCATCATCATTCTCAGACTGAGCATTATTGCATTTCTTTATCATTATTACTCCATTATTTTTGTATTACTCTTCAGAGTATGAACGTGTGTGCTTGTCTGTGTGTTAGTCACTGCTAGGGGCTCCTTGCTGTGTCAGTGTGTGCCAGTACTCCACTTTCTTTCCTTTGTATTTTAGACACTCAAACCAGTGTTTCAGTCTGTCTCCTTTTGCGTTAATCCCCAATTCAACACCACCTGAGAAAGAGAGAACAATAGGATACCAAATGAAAAATGGCATGATGAATGAAAAGGGCTGCATGATTACGACCAAAAAAAAATAAAAATCATAATGAATATTTACACTACTGTTTAAAAGTTTGGGGTTAGTAAGAAATCTGTTACGATCACCAAGGCTGGATTTATTTGATTAAAAACACAGTAAAAAGCATAAAATTATTTAATATTATAACGTAACCGCTTTATTCCAATATGCTGAGTTGGTGATAAAGAAACATTTCTTATTATCAATGCTGAAATCAGCTTTTTTATCAATTTTTGTGAAAACTATTTCTTTCCAGGATTCTTTGATGAATAGAAAGTTCAAAAGAACATAATTTATTTCTATTTATTTTAAATTATTAGAATAAATATGATGCATCCTTGCTGAAGAACATTTTTAATTTCTTTCCAAAAAAGAAAATTAAAATCTTACTGACCCCAAACTTTTGAACAGTAGTGTATTTTCCTTGATATTTGCATTTTTTTTTGTGTTAGGCAACTGCATGCTATATTTGTCTAATATATTCTGTTTTATACTGTTCATATTTTACCCTGGGTAGTAATTAGATGCTTATTTACATATTTATGAGGTTAATAACACCGAGCAGAGAGTGATGAGCATGCAATCTCTTTCAATACCTGCTTGTCTATATTCACACATAAATCTGGTTTAAATCTGGTTTACAATGACAGTTTTAACTTTCCCAATGGACAATGTAACTAAAACAGCACATGAATATTTAATTGATGAGGTAAGTATTATGGTTGGATGTTTGCCCACCGTAACATTCTAGCACATGCTATCTGCTTTTCAAAATTACAAGAGTATATGACATACATACATACTGCTTATATATGTATATATAACATGTATATTTGACTGTGGCTTCTGCTGTCGAGTTGTTCTAGACACTTCAGCACGTCTTTCCTTAGTCTAACACCTGAGCTTGCTCTGAATAATGAAAGTGCGTGTGAGTATGTTGGTGGACACAAGCTGCGTTTCATTTCATCAGGCCCCTCACGTACTGAGATTCTGTCCCGCTTCGATCACTCCTACACAAACACACACACACCTCACATCAATACCACATGCTCATGGCCACGAGCAAGCCATGACAAATGAACCCTACGCATGACATCCCTGCCATAGGGAATGAAAGAAAAAGAAAGGAAATAGACAGGGAGCGGGGGAAAGAAAGCGAGTTGGAAAGATCCAAGAAAATGTTAAATAAATACTAAGCTTCATTGCACTTGTCAATCAGAGACCTGCGACTTCGGTGTGCCTTCACGCCTGGATGTCTCTCACAAGCCTCCGTTCATTCACATCCCTTCATGTCTTTACACTTCTGTTGATCCCCCCATCCGTTCCTCAGCCAGCCCCTCTAAATCAGTAACACTGACATCAATTACTCTCACTGTCCCGATCGTTACAGAGCACTCGTGGCATTCAACCATAAATAAACATGTCACAGCACAAAGCTCAAGAGCTGTTCTGTTCTAGACTCTTCCTCTGTTTCTTTTCATTAAGGGACAGTTCAGCCAAAAATGAAAATTCTGTCATCATTTACTCACCCGCATGTCTTTCGAAACCTGTATGATATTTTTCTTCTTTGGAGCACAAAAGCAGTTATTTATAGCAGAATGTCCAGGCTGCTCTTTCATTAAAAGTGAACAGTGACATTTTCAGTGATTAATGACTTAAATTTCAGTCTGTTCCTCACACAAAGTTATCGTATGTTTCACATTGGACTACTTTTATGGTCCTTTGTGATGCTTTTTTTGGTTTTTCTTTTTTCTGAGCTTGACAGCCCTGGACCCCTTCCACTTTGCCAAACTACTCCTTTGGTGCTCCAAGGAAGGAAAAAGGTTTGGAATGACATGAGAATAAGCAAATTATGAGATTTTTAGGTGAACTACCCTTTTATATTTTCTTATTCTGCACAGGAAATGACACATGCAAGTTGTAACATTCACTTCTACAGGAACAAAGTATAAAAACAGCACCATCTTAAAGGAAAGATCCACGTCGAAATAAGTTAAGCTCTATCTGCAGCATCTGTGGCATGCTGACGATACCAGAGACAATCATTTGAGTTGTCGCTCGGTTTGCATTTACATGGGAAGTCTATGCAGCAAAGCTTTCTGCAGACATGTTCAAATCAAGTCACTATCTTGTATACACTGTATATAACAGACATATTCTATAACTCTACTTCTGTCAGGACCACTATCGTCAAAATGATAGATACTTAGCATAAAGTTTGGTTTGGCGGTATGGTTCTGTTCTGTGCAAAAACTCTCTGCCCATCCATACAGCCCGTCATGAATGAGCAGGGAGAGCAGCAATAATAAGAACCCCCAAGGGTTAACAGAACAGAACAAAGCAGATATCATTAATGTACTTAATGATATTTAAGTGCAACATTATTCAAGAAAGAAGTCTGATTCAGCAAGGAATATCAGAAAGCCAAGTCCTGACTGCGAAAGGAGGAGTTGGGGATGAAGGAGGGTGATTTGCTCCTGAGCAAGCGGGAAAAGCTGCTGATTAATACTGAATAGAGCTTATATAGGAATGCTGCGATAGGTGTCATATTCCTATAGGTAGATGTGATCAGCTGAGAATCAGCTGATGCAAGCTTGACTCACGTGACCTGCCAGAACTAACGCTAACGCTCAATTTTTTGTACTTGTACTTAATTTTGCTGCAAAGTTGTGTGTATACAGTGTAAATACAGAATGTATAATTAAGTACAGGAAAGACAGCATAACTAAACAACTGTTTCTGGTATAAGTCAAGGTTTTAACAATTATCATCAAGCAGCTTTAATTTTGAAACTGTGTGTACTTCATGTTTGGTGAAATGCTTCGCACCAAAGACTTCAATGGAAATGCATATTTTTGCTTGCAAAACTCACCTATGAAGTCATTGCTCATGCCCAGGTCGTAGTCCCAGACTGAGATCTCCAGGGTTTTCTTGGCCAGCTGATCATGTGGGACTTCATAGGCAAACTCCTGGGTTGAAGAGGACACACATGAGTTTTGGTGGAGGGACAAAACAACATTTATATTTACAATGAGTGGTCACAAGGTGTGGTCACACTCGGCTTTGAGCATGCAAAATTATGAACAACAGGATAGGCTATCACATTCTAGGGCTTCTGTTTTTAAATAAACCATAACTTATAAGTAACAAAAAATAATACAATCAAATTTGTCATATATACCACCTACAACACTTTCCCACAAATTGCAAATCAAGTTTTTATTCTTCATTTCGAGTCAAGATCAATCTGTGACTATAGAAATTCACAGGTCAAAGTTCATCAAACTTGAATTTGGTACGCAGCCAAGAATGAAACTTCTTCACTTGTGCCTGCGTTTCCGCTCGCCCACATTCACATGAATATGAATGGATTTGAACAGAGCTGAAAGTCTAAAGGGCTGCATGACGGTGACAATACCCTAATTGTTATGTATTTCTCCCTGGTATTTTATTGTGATTATTACTTTAGATTAAAAAGATAATCAAGACTGCTTTAAACTCCCTCTTAAAGGAACACTCCACTTTTTTTGGAAATAGGCTCATTTTCCAAGTCACCAAGAGTTAAAAAGTTTAGTTTTACCGTTTTTGAATCCATTCAGTCGATCTCCGGGTCTGGCGGTAGCACTTTTAGCTTAGCTTAGCATAGATCATTGAATCTGATTAGACCATTACATTTACATTTATGCATTTAGCAGACGCTTTTATCCAAAGCGACTTACATTGCATTCAAGTTACAGTTTTTTACAGTTTTTTTATCAGCTCTTGCTTTCCCTGGGAATCGAACCCATGATCTTGGCGTTGCTAGCGCCATGCTCTACCATTTGAGCTACAGGAAAGCTATATTAGCATCGCGCTAAAAAATGACCAAAGAGTTTTGATATTTTTCCTATTTAAAGCTTGACTCTTCTGTAGTTACATCGTGTACTAAGACCGAAGGAAAATGAAAAGTTGCGATTTTCTAGGCTGATATGGCTAGGAACTATACTCTCATTCAGGCGTAATAATCAAGAAACTTTGCTGCTGTACTATCTGTGCAGCAGGTGCAGTGATATGACGCAGCGCCTGAAAGTAGTTCCCAGCTCAGTAGCCATATCACTGCGCCTGCTGCACTCATGGTACGGCAGCAAAGTTCCTTGATTATTACGCCTGAATAAGAGTATAGTTCCTAGCCATATCAGCCTAGAAAATCGCAACTTTTCATTTTCCGTCAGTCTTAGTACACGATGTAACTACAGAAGAGTCAAGCTTTAAATAGGAAAATTATCGAAACTCTTTGGTCATTTTTGATGACCAAATGCTAATGGTCTAATCAGATTCAATGATCTATGCTAAGCTAAGCTAAAAGTGCTACCGCCAGACCCGGAGATCGGCTGAATGGATTCGAAAACGGTAAATCTCAACTTTTTAACTCTAGGGGAGGTGTAAAATGAGCCTATTTCCAAAAAAACGTGGAGTGTTCCTTTAAGGCCTATAGACTCATTTAAATGTCTTTGGTTTTCCATTCCATTTGTCTGTGACTGGTTACAGTGCTTAACCACTGCAAAAAAAATTGTGTAAAAGACATTTTTAGTGCAAGTAGACTTAGACAGAAAGGAATCAGCATTTTTCATTTTTTAATTAATTGTGAGAACCATAATCTCAATTAATTGTGGAGCTTCATGTGACTACACCTTTAATAGGAATAGCTGACCTCGTTAAACTCCGGGTTTAGAGTCTTCTTCTTCACTGAGGTCTTGTATTTGGACTTTTTCCCCATGTCAGGCTGCAAAATACTGATAAAGAGAAAAAGAAGGAGAAATAGCCAGAAATTAATAGCTCTGCAGTGAGAATTTTATAACTTCTAAAACATCAAAGCAAATCATTAGCCCGGTTTGTGTCAAGCTCACAAAACATCCACGACACAATCAAGGCAGAAAAAAAGCACAGACAAGGGTGTAAGAGCTCATTTTAGAGCATGACGAATTCTAGAGAGAGAATAGAGAGAGAGACCTTGTATAGTGAGGTGATGATGGTGTTGTTCTGGGTGATTCATTCAATCTATTACAGACTGAGAGATGATAATCTCTAATTGAGGATGGATGGAATGAATGGATTGAGAGTATGTTGGAGGACAGATGATGCATCCACAAGGTCTGTGGCTCATGGAGTCATCAGTGGATTACCAATCAGGACTCATCATTTATTATTCATGAGAGATATCAACCTACACAACATGTTACAAGGAGAGAGACGGAGAGAGACATGTGTGATGTGAAAAAAAACGCATGGGGATATGATGCAAGACACATATTGCTATCTGCATGTATCCATGATGAGTTGTGAAACCTGCTTCCCGTACCCGAAGCAGTTACACAGCACACAGTTAAATACATTTTAATAACACTTAGAGGCTGAACAACATTAAATTCACTATGAATGAATCATGCCGGTGTATATTTGCACATGACATCTGTGTTGTTAGAGGCTGATTAAGTAAAAGAATTAAACTAATCAAGTAACTGCAATTCAGACACATAAATTAGCTCTTTAAAACGATGAAAGCACACATGACTAGACTGTACATCTGGATATATGCTGTTTTTGGTGCTTTTTTCCATCATTTGATGAATATCTGCTGCTATGATCCACAGAAACTTATCAGAGCATATAATACAAATACAAAAATCTCTCAGATAAAATGAATTTAAATAATGCAATGTTAACTAGCACTGCATTTTGTGAATAATATACATAAAAATATTATATAAAATATATAATAATAATAATAATAATAATATGTTATATATAATAAATTACATAAAATCAGCTGTTTTAATATATTACCAAATTTTATGAAGGACCCATTTGTTGAATTTTGAACTGTGTATTAGTTACTATTTTTGCCATAGAAAGATAAACACTGTAGTAAAAGTAGTAAGTGCTTTTAGCTATTGAGTCATTCAATTGACTGAATCATTCAAAAACAAAATGAGCTAAATGAAAAAGTTCTATTTATAGATAAATTCCCCCAAACACATTTAATATGCAATCTTTGATCATGCTCTAAATTTAAAATATATGCAGCCAAAGAAAAGTTCTGGGAAACAGAAATTTGTTCACTCCAAGTCCCTACAGTGTCTTTTTGAGATGTTGCGTATGCTCAGTCACAACAAAATTAACAAATCAGTCTCTGAGACAACTTGTTATTCCACAGACATATCAGAGATTCATATAAAAGAACAAATCATTCATGAAAGATTGTACTGCACAACTGCATTGAGCACACAACAGTCCTGTGACTACCATGTCTTAAATTAGTTTCTTATCAGCTTATTTATTAAACTGGTGTATAAAAGCAATAACACACTTGCAATCACGCTGTCAGTTTACATTAAATGTCAACTGGATAATATTGACGGACTATCATTTAACAGCACAGTGTGTGCTTGGTGCAAACAAATGATTTTCCACTGGATAATAACCACTGGACTAATGACACACTATTGAAACTAATAATAGATGCTTGAGTCGTGATTCAATATAAAATTAGCCAATCTTTAGATATTGACTGATTTGCTGGTACATGTCAGGATATTAATCAGAATATTAATGATGTTTTATTTCTGTATGACAAGCTTTATGTCACTGACAGGATGATTTTGCATTTCTAATGACTTTTTAATGTGATCCTATTAATTTTTTATTGACAAGTCCTGTAATAAGTGTTGGATATTAATTGGTTGTCATTTAAATTTACAACATTTTTGGATGTGTTCCCCTACCCCAGGCCCAATGAATAGACAGGCGTGGGACATGGGACATGTTCCAGCTGTTTCCTTCATGTCTTCATGGAAAGTTGTGACAAAGACATCAACGGTTTGTCAGACCTTGAAAGAGTTACAGTGTGGATAAACTTGATTTAAATGGCAAAACTGACTGATGCTAAGCATGCTAATATTAGATGCTATTACATTAAGCATGAGGCACATAATGTCCTTCTCAAGAAGAGCTGCAGGAAATTTCATTCTTGATACCACAAGGCTCACTTCAGATCTAACCCCAAGGAGAAAACTGTCGTCATCTGGGTAATTAAAAGAATAACTGTCGTCCTGGAATAGCCTGTCTACAATGACAACCGTCAGTACTGAATGAAAGAAGAAATTTGGCATGGACAGAATGTCTACGCCTACAATGAGACAGTCTTGAGTATTGGAAATCATTGTGTAGCGAGGGCAAATTCAGATGAATAAGAATGACATATTCAATATGTTAACTCCCAGTCTATTGGGCCCTATTCTTACAGAGCAAGTTTAGTTCATAAGAGGCATGGTAAAACAAGAAAAAAAAAATCATTTTACATAATATTTACATATATTAAAGCTGAAGTGTGTCATTTGTAATTAGTGCAAGCAGCATAAAATTAGTGTGTAATTATCATTCCTGTAGCTCAAACAGTAGCAAAGCTGAAGGTCATGGGTTTGATTCCAAGGGCGAATGCAAGAATACAAGAAGTACACCATGAAAGCAATGCAAACAGTCCTGTCTCTAACTCACGCCACTGCTAGAGAGAATGTTGCTGTGTTAGGAAGCTCAAATCACCGAAACAGAGAAAACAGAGTTTCAATGTTGACATGTTTCCTGGAAATCAACCTGCTGTAGTTGACTCTGCCCCGAGATAGGAGAAAGTATTTTAACATCAAGAAAATTACACACTTCAGCTTTAATGTGCACCTGCATCCATGTATCCGTGAATTAGTCACTAATTACATTTTGACTTAATCGTTTCTGCAATTAGTGAAAAACGCACATTCAAGAAGTCGGTGCATGATGCCAAGCGTCTGAATAAACATTCGAATGCTAGCCTAAATGTCTCGCCGTTGCAGCAAGTTCAGATGAAAGCGGAACTATTGAAATTGTGTCCCGTGTAATGATATTAATTAGAGCATGTGCAATAATATCTGCATTCCCTTGTCTGTTCTAATTATGTGGTGATGCCGAGGGCCAGAAGAAAATAGAGCTGAACTCTGCGGGGTCTCATTCATAATCATTACATACACACACACAATCTGAAAAGTGGGGGCATATCTAAATCTCATCAGCCTCTCTAAATACACATTAGAAATATCATTAGGTTTAAATGCCTAGTTGCCACAGATACACTTGAAGAAAGTACTTGAAAGCATAAAACTAAACTTTCCAGACACGCCATTGTTGTGACAGATATGATATGAATAGAGAAAAATGCGTACGTTTGTCAAAGATGGCTTTTCTTCTCTGCTGTTGTTCATGTCTTCGCTCCTCAGGAAGTTTACTTTCTGTCAGCGGCTCAGCGCAACTGTGCCAGGCGTACTTGAGTCATGAATATTAATTATTTTGTGATGTTCACCCTAACTGATTTGCTAAAAACAGACATTTAATGCTAGCCTCAGCTGGATTATCATTTACCATGTGCGTTTGTTCATTGACAGAGGCTTCTGCAACATTAGATCAGAATTGACCTGTACTTTCTTAATACACTTTCCTGTTCTCATTATTTTTTTGGTGCATGTTATTCAAAAGAAAATGAGCATCTTTAAATGCTTCTGAAAACATCTTTCACCAAACTAATGACCTCCAATAACCTGTTATGAATAGATCATGATCCATTCATGTCCTAAAGTGTGTTATTTTAGTATCACTGAAATACTATTATAGTTTTTATTTTTATATCTTCAATTTTGTTGTTTTTTTCGTTTTTTTAATGTCTAGTTTTTAGTAATTTTTATTTGAATTTTAGTTCTATTTATTTTAGTACATCAAGTTAAACTAAATGCAAGTAAGAAATGTCACCTTGGAAACTACTTTAAATATATTTTTATATTCTTTTCAGTTAACGTTTACTTCAAATTACATTTTTTAATGGTTTCAATTTTAGTTTTAGTTAACTATAGTACTAAACGATGAAAGTGTTTTTTCTCATTGAATATCCTGTTTAGCTAGGAAATGCATCAAAGGCTGGAAGTAAAATGGTTTGCAAATGTGTCTCATCAACTTTTAAGTCATTAATTTAGCCTTTTTATCTTTGCAGCCCAAGAAAATAAACCTCTTTAAAGCATAACAATTATCAGATAATCTGAATTTCGAAAAGTGTTTGCCTCAGCACGCACATAATCTCTGCTGGAGATAATTAACTAATCACTGATTGCTCTAAAAATAACTTTATTGAACGGAAAGGCTATGTCTACAAATTATTTGCTTGGTTAATTACATTCGAGATGTTTCGAACACAGCTGATGTGTCGATTCCTTTCCTGAATTTCTCTGAAAATGCCTGTAGCCTTGCCTTAGCACATTGATTAAATGGATTTCCTTCTAGCAACCTGTATATGGTGATTACATTCACATACAGGAGAGAAGAGATAGAGAGTTGTGGGTAAGCTTCCCAGCCTAAGCTTCTTCGGTTAAAACCAGACACTGTGTGCTGCCCGAGAAAAACATCTCAGAAAAACAAAACAAAAAAAACATGTGAACGTCACTAGCTGCCCCTCTCTAAATCTAGAGATTTAGTTTCTCTTTCCCCCTCTGGAACGACTACAGTATTGATTGGCACCCAGTTTCCCTCAACAGTTAATCCCTGCTTGTGTCCAGTTTCATGTTCCCTCTATTACAGACTAAGCCAGTCCAGGACTCAACAATAACGATGGTCTGCTGACCCGCGGCAATATGAGATAGTTAGTAGCTGACCGACACAGATGGAATTTTGACAAAATTGAGAGAAATACTTGACTGAGAAGCATCTGTTAGAATGGGTTAAAATTATATTATTATTTCTAGATATTATTTCAAACTGAAATATTATTTTTTATATTTTTTTGTAATGATAATTGTTTTTAATAAAGAAAAATAGCCACAACTATAAAAAAAAAAAAAATAAGCCACATAAAAATAGAAACAAAATCATAAAAATAAAAAATAGATAAACATAAATAATTTAAAAATATCTGAAAAGTAAAAAAAAAAAAAATGAAAACAGGAAAAAAAGAGAAAACCATGACTTACACCTGTCATGGAGTTTATCCATAGAATAGCTGTATAATTTCTAGATTTTATTGCAAATTGTTTTCAATTGTTGTTATTGTTTTTCATAAGAAATAAAACTAATAAAATAAAATGTAAAAAAAAATCTGTCACATTTTCAAAATAGAAAAAAACTAAAGAGAAATACATAAAAATAAATAAATTAAATTGGAAAATTGATAGGACAGGATTAAAAAAAATAGGATTTTTGCTCTTTGTTGAGCCTTACTATTTAGCC
This sequence comes from Schizothorax lantsangensis, assembly GCA_027422415.1. Classification (NCBI taxonomy): domain Eukaryota; kingdom Metazoa; phylum Chordata; class Actinopteri; order Cypriniformes; family Cyprinidae; genus Schizothorax; species Schizothorax lantsangensis. The sequence goes on along the minus strand of CM049851.1, from coordinate 8,770,796 downwards.
CCGTTTCAAAATTTATATATAAATTTATATTTAAATGTAAATTATTTTCATTAGCTAATTGGTGACACTGAAAACACTTGGTTTTTACATTATTGGTGTATTCCAATTATGTCGCTTCATTTTATTTTTTTAGAATCCATTAAATTATTACAATTAAAGCCTTTATTGCTATTAAAAAGACAAGAGTGACTGATGCAGAAAATCCAGTCTAATAAAATGAGTTTGCTGCTTCAATAAATTCCAGCTAAATCCAGCCATAACTGGAATCAACCTCAGCGGACAAAAAGCCAAATAACATCTGGTCCCGCGGTCACAATGCACAAACAATCCCAGCATCAAAACAAGCCGCTGTCATACATGTCACGAGAGATGGAGTCAAAATTTCCACCTTATCCTAAACTATATTGACAAGTCTAGTCCTAAACAAGCGCTAAAGCAGTTGTCACACACACATGCACACGCACACTCCCAGCAGTCTATCCCGCTGTATAAAAGCAGTCCACTCTCTAACAATAGATTTCCACTGCTCCAGTGAGCCCATCAGTGCCTGTAACTGGCACGATAAACAAGGAAATCCTATCTCATCTGAGCAGATAGCGGAAAAAACTCCTCTGCGTCACACAACACATCAAAATACATTCATGATAAGAATGAACAGGACCCCATCGACAGGAAGAGAGTGGTCCAAGATTTATGCATGCTTTATCAGACTTGAGCGGAGAGAGAGAGAGAGAGAGAGCAAGGAATGGATAGTGTCGAGAAGAAGAGGTATGGCAAATGATAAAAGAGCATGTGATGGGAAACCGAGGGCGGGAAGCCGAAGCGGAGAGAGCAGGGTTAAAAAAAAAGCAACAACCGAGTTTTTTCTGACTTTCCGCTTGCCTCTTGACTCTCTGCATCCATCTCTATGCCCCATTAATTCTCTATGCCTCTAAATAAAATCTCCTCATGTCTTATTGTGTGGGTGGACTTTGAATTACTCTTTGCAAGAACCCACAGGGGGATATATTATGATCAACCGGAGGTACAGAGAGAAATAAATCACCCTGAAATGAAATCCATGATGCTAACTAGGAGGAGGGCGATGCCAATGAATTGAGTCATATCGCTGTAACATGTACTTACGTTCGCCTGATGCTGTGCTATGCAATGATTCAAGGGAGGACAAACTAAATTATGCTTGTTAAAACTTGCTTTTTTTGATCGTAATAAATGTGAAAATTAAATAAAAGCTGTGAAAGTGATAATCATGCCCACCGTTGACTCACTACAGGAGCCCTGGGGATTGTGCTCGTCTGCTAATTTGCTTTAACTCTATTTGAACAACATCATTGCTTTGAGGTACTGATTAACAACATTAGATCCACTCGTGTGGGGTTGTAGGCTCCAATCATCACACAAAACCCACGGGTCTCATCTCAAACCACTAAAAAAACAACAAAACAGACAAAAAACAGTCTGTTCAATGACTATCTGATGCATATTGCGAACAAAGCTGGAAAACACTTTTTTGGATCTTGTTTATTCTGACTGCCTGACTTTTTATGCTTTTGCAATGCCAAAAACCCTGACTTGGCATGAATAAGAGTTTGGACTAAAAGCTTCCACTTTATTTTTGGCTTGGAGGACACTGGACATGTGATCCCACCCGCCTCTTTATCAATTCCTGTAACTTTACCATCGTCCACTCTGAAAAAACACAGCAAAAGACTCACATTTTGACAAAAGGGTCCGAGTAGCCATTGGAATCCATGGCGGCCAGGTGGGCACAGCGAATAATTCCCACAACCAGAGAACTTTTCTCTGTGAGGTACATCAAAAGAGAGACCAAGAGGTGGAAAGAGTACGATACAAGTAAAAGCATTACATTAATGAAATTTTACGCAAGTAAAAGTCAGAAACAAGTAAAAGTAAAAAGAGCTTGAAGGACAGAGAGGCTTGGTTCCATTGATATAACCCAATAAACACATCTGATCAGCTAACTAATCATAGGCTTATTTGAAAATAATGGTTTGTGTGTTACATTAACTCTGCAGGGCTGCGGCCCTCCAGGAAATACCCCTATAGGCCTATAAATCTCAAAACAGTTTTTAACCTAGTTACAAATACAGAAATAATAAATAAAATATTAAAATAAAATAAAAAGTACTTTAAATGTGAAATTAAAAACCAGTAGGTGTCAGCAAATCACTGTTAATAGTGAGTCATTGCATGAACAGAATCATTTAAACGGTTGATTCTTAGAATGAAACACATCATTGCTCAGAGACACAAAACTATGCTGTGGTGGCTGTGTTTGGAATTATTTTTGTGAAATAGAGCAAAAACAGGGAATTTTGTCTAAAACCCAAGTTAACTCTTGTTTATTGAACTGTTGTAAAAAAAAATGTAATCATGCTGATTTTTTTATTGATATTATTTACTATTTGAAAGATATAAATATATACATGGAATAACATGAAAATCTCGATTGTTTGCATAAGAACCTGTCTTAAAAATGGGTGTAGCCATAACATGGCCTATTTTTAATACACTGCTTTATATTTAATTTTAAAAACATTGTAAGTTAGGCTACTTATCATAACACTTTCATTGTACAGAAAGAGAGCAAAGAACATTACATTTCAAAGAAATTTTCACTGACAGTCGAGTTCAGCACTCTCAAAACCTCCCATTAAAATCACTGAAGCTGTTTACACTATGAAATGAATATCTTACTCACAGATTGTACACACATTTGCACTTTGTTGTTTTAACGAAAGAATTCGCCAGAAAGAGGTATTCAGTCAGCGAGCAAGTGAAGAAAACACCGTCATTTTAGCGATGACTCATCTGAACGCCTCTATTGGTCATTGCATTCATAAGCTCAACAGAACGTGTGTGATTGGTTGCAGTGCTTAAAAACGCGTCTGTCTTTGGTAGCGCCAGCCATGAAAGCAGATTTGAATTTAGCACTGATGATAGACGCATTGAACGATCTAATCACGCTGGTGTGATTTACAAATATAGAAATATTATTCGGCTATTGGAAGCTGCATTCAAAATCCACTTGGCTCAAAAATCTGAGGTACGTGCCCCCTCACTTTGAAAGATGATGCCTTGACCTTACATCTACATCTCGAAGGGTTGATGTCGAATTTTATAGCTGCAGTTTGGTCTCTCTAGGCAAAACAGCTTAACTGCATAAAAGTAAATTGTTCACTTCATTTCCTTCGGTTCAACTTCAGCAGAATACACGTGGTTTCATTTTCAGCTGGGTTGCACCAAACGCCTGTCTTATCCGTCTGCATCTTTCTTGTGATTTTAGCGCCAGTTTGTTCTCCTGCCCATTATCTACTGTATGTACAAGGGAGGTATTTTTTTTTACTCAGTAATTTAGGTGTTTTATTAGTGAAGTATAATACTTCTAAAAGTATATACTTATAAAAGTAAAATTACAGATTTTAAAATTACTTTAAAAAGTGATCATAAAAAAGCTACTCAATTACAGTAATGCGAGTAAATGTAATTCGTTACTTTCCACCTCTGCATTTATAATGTGTAACATTCTATTTCAAAGAAATGCTTTTTTATTTTTCCATTTTTTCCACAAAAATGTTAAGCAACACAACTGTTTCCAGTTTTGATAATAATAAGAAAAGCTTCTTGAGCATCAAATCAGCATACTACAATGAATTCTGAAGGGAAAATGGTTTGAGTGATGGCTGCTGAAAAAATGTAATAATAATTGTAAAAATATTTAACAATATTACAATATTATTCTTATTGTATTTTTGATCAAATAAATACAACCTATATTGAGCATTAGAGACTTTTGAAAAGGTGTGAGTATATACTTAAAACTCCTTGAGCAAAGGATGTTTTTGCTGTTCTTTTAATATATTTCAGAATTTCATAACCTGTTAGCTAAAATTAAAGAAATACTTTTAGTTAGAGAACACCATATACAATATAGTACAGGCAAAAATTATAAGACTTGTCTCAAAATGTTCACGATAATTTTAGAGATTCCCATTAGTGACATCCCAAAAAGGTTTTTAACTTATTTTAATTATAATTACCTTATAATAAGCTACTGAATATGATAACCTTATGGACCAGGACAGTTTATCAGTCCAAAGTGGAAAAACAAGTGTTCAGGAAAGTGCTTTGGTTGCTAATTGGTGTTTTGAGATAATAAATATCAGGTCCTTTTATCCTGGGAGCTTTGTCCTCGTTGTGCCCTCAACGTGAGTATTCTACAATCAGGGCAGTTTCAGTGTAAATAGGGAGTTTGGAGAGGTCTCAACTCAAGTATAAGATGGAAAGTATCGGATCTTTACCTCCTCTTCTGCAACAGGAGCCCCAGTATCCACTGCCTGGATGTTACCCTCCCGGGTCTGTAAGACCATAGAAAGGTTATTAATAATACAGCAAATACCCAAACACTAAATTATGCATAGTACAAATTCCAATGGACGTAACCTTACAACAGCCACAATGACACACACACACACACACCTGTGTAATTCTCTCGAGGCCCATGTAGTATTTCTTGCTCTCTCCCTCTTTGAGTTTCTTGAGGGCCACCCTGACTTCACCTATGAACTCATTCCGTCCTAAACGATCCATATCACACACACACAGCCTGCAAGAGAGAGAGAAAGATGGCACTCAAAATTCTTCAGCTCAACTCTCAAGACAGAACATGTTAAGCGTGTTGCACGCACAGCCAAAGAGAAGAATACGTCAAGAGAGGCTGAGGCTGTGAGCTGAGAAGTAGGTGGTATTGACTAGAGGCTGGTCATAATATCGTTTTTGACCATTTAATTTGTGCTGATAAAAGGTTTTGGAACCTATCAGATATCGGGAAATATTAACACTTATGTTAAAATTTTCCATGTTCAACAGCACCTCTGTGAGAACCCGAATATTACTAAAATCAGATTCGGTGACTAAATTAATTCAGATAAAATGACTTCTGTATTTAAATCTGACTAGATTGCTGTATAAAAATAGTCACACTATTAATTTTAAAACGTTTCATGCATCGCTATTCGGTGGCAGAGATATTTAATCTACAGCGTCACAAAATAAAACAAATTACACTGTATCTGAGTTGAGCGTTTGCAATCTAAATTAATCATAATGATTTAAAAGACATGGTTGTGGCAAAAAAACACCAACAAGCAAAAAAAAGGTTAACATCTTTTGTAATGTCTTTTTGGATGCACATGTAAAACCAAAAACAGTGCCACTGCAGCCTGATTCATGAATGAATCGTTCATGAGAGTCTCTTTGATTCATTTGAATTGACACTTCTGAGCCAGTTCTTTTAATAAACAAATCAACTTTAATGAGTCACAAGTCTCCACAACTGAAGAGTCATTTTTTGAATCATTCAAAAGAACAAATAAGTCTATTTGATTCATTTATTCATCAGATACTGGGAAAAAATGAACACTTATGTTAGTTTTTTGCACAGTTTACATCATCCTGTTCAACAGCACCTTTATGCAAACCTGAATATTACTAAAATCACTTAGAAATATCAGTGACAAAATTAATTCAGGTTAAAATGAAATTAAACTGAGCCAATCTGAAAATCTAGATTACTGTATAAAAAGTGCCACACTATTAATTTTGAAGCATTTCATGCATGGAGGCAGAGCTACTAAATTTAAAGCATCACGACAAAATAAATGATACTGTATGTGAGTTGATTATTTACAATCTAAATGAATGATAATGATTTAAAAAAGTAATGGTTAATCATTTGATTCATTACATTTGACTACTGAATTGACACTTTTGAGCCAGTTCTACTTTAATGAGTCAGAAGACTACAACTGCAAAGTAATTTTTTGAATCATTCAAACGAATCATTCACTGAATCTGCCAGAATGCTTACTGAATTAACATCTGACTCACTGAGCCGCATCATAAAGTTCATTCATGTCTGACTTGAAACGAACCTCTTTCACAGTGTTTGTGTCCTTAATTCTCTATGGATGACATTATGAAATATGATGAGAGACTTAAATCAGCATAATTTCTGACTGGTTGCTCAATTGCATAAAGGTAAATTAACACATTGCAAGTTAAAGTTCAGTTTTTTATATAATAATATTTATATTTTAATATATTATAAATGGATACAAATTAAAATATGCTATTATAAATACGCCATATTATTTTTTTCATCCATATATCAATTTTAAAAACTATGGGTTAATTTGCTTTTCCCCCAACTTAGTTATTGGAACTTAGTATTGACTCTGAGAAAGAGGGAGATAAAGGGAACAAAACAACAACAGCAACCAGAATGAGAAAAGAGGAATTTAAGCAAAGTGCACAATGTAAGAAAAGACAGATGGTTTTTACGTCAGCGACAGAGATGTAACGGAAAAAGAAAACTGAGTAAAGAATAAATGAGGCAGAAAAACCAGGATGAGGAGACAAATACCAAACTGGAGGAGAGAAAGAGCTGAAGTGTTAATTGTGGGTGTCAAAGAGCGAGAGCGCGAGAGGCTGCACGTAAGCAGATGACACTGACATCATGATCTTGTTGGCTTCTCACTTCCTTCTAGGGCTCGATTATTCATTCCTTCCAGCCAGGTGTGTACACATGCTCACATAAACATATGCACACACACTCGTGTGGAGGTGGATAACAGGTGCTTTTACTTCCTGTAACCTGTCCTGGGGATCGTTCCTCCTGAAGCTGCTATTTATTACTCGTGGGGCTGAGGTTTCCTTGTTAATGTCAGTCACAGTGATTATGTTGAGAGTTTGCATGCATATGGAAGTCACCAGCATGCAGGACATCCGAAAGACAGGTACTATTCACTGTTTATTCAGTATTGAACTGTGAGTCAGATGAGTCATGGGCAGACCCACGCAGAACCTGTGCCTGCAGTATTTCACAAAAAGCTCCACAGGTTTCTGCAGAATTTGACTGCTCGATATTTGGAATTTTTCACATGATTATTAAGTGGTTCATATGCTAATTCGATTAATGATTTCAGCTACCAATAAGAATGCAGTATACTCTACTTCATTTAACACATCTTACAATATCTAAAACTGCTCCAAACAATGAAAGAACAATGAACAGATGGAAAGATTGACCAATAGGACGATGGATGGGTGGATGCATAAATGGATGGATGGACCGATAGAATGATGGATAGATTGACCAATCGAATGGTGGAGGGATGGACAGATAGCTATAATGATGGATAGATTGGCCGATCAAACGATGGATGGACAGATAGCTAGAATGATTGATAGATTGACCGATAGAACGATGGATGGATGGACAGACGGACAGCTAGAATGATGGATAGATTGACCAATAGAATGATGCATGAATGGATAGATTGACAGATAGAAAGATGGATGGATGGATGGATGGATGGATGGACAGATTGACCAATAGAATGATGGATGGAAGGAAAGAATGATGGATGGATAGCTAGAATGACAGAATGATGAATAGATTGACTGATAGACCAATGGATGGATGGATGGACAGACAGCTAGAATGATGGATGGAGAGCTAGAATGGCAGAATGATAAATAGATTGAGTGATAGAATAATGGATGGATGGATGGACAGATAGCTAGAATGATGGATAGATTGGCCGATGGAATGATGGATGGATGGATAGCTAGAATGGTAGAATGATGGATAGATTGACTGATAGAATGATGGATGGACAGATGGATGGATGAACCAATAGAACGATGGATGGATGGATTGATTGATAGAGCTAGAATGATAGAATTATGAATAGCTAGAATGATAGAATGATGAATAAAATGATGGATGGACGAATGGATAAATAGAATCAGAAAATGTATCTACATTTTTTTCACTATGATAAATCTAATTCATCCACCCCTAATTGTCGAAAATGTTAAAAAGTTGTCAAAAATCCCTCTCCACAACTGTATATTAAACATCAAACTTCTGATTTGCGGTAATCGTTGCATAATACATTTTTACTCTAGTGAGGGTAGAAAAATGATGTTGTAAAGTGTCACGTCTGGTTAGGGCACAGAGTCCGGGTGTTTTTAAAATGTGGCACAAATTTGTCAGCTAGGCTCCTAAAAGACCACTCAACTCATACTGCCTACTAATAAACAATGAACACACATACTGTACACTTCAGTGACATCCATTACGATGGCGACTCCAGTAATAGCATAGGATGCTTTCCTATAATGGCACAATAGCACTATTGATAACGCAGCCATTCTTCACAAAATGTTCCCTGCCAATAGCCTGCCAGCAGCACTCATTGTTCTCATGTGGGAAATTACATTCACATGACAAAAGACAAGCTGACGATAGAAAAGCAGTTTATTGACAAAGGGCCACATGGGAGGAAATATAGTAATATATGGAACTACTATTTGCTCTGGATAACACCTTCAAAATCTTGCATAAAATATGAATTCCTCTGGCCTCACCCTTCACTGAACAACTGCAGCCAGATTTGAGATGGGCCAGCTGTCACAGCCCAGACACAGTCACTGTGACAAGGTGCTGACGCTGCCCCTGGTGACACTCCATCTACGCCCTGGGCTCCGACAACCTGCTCTTCGGGATGATGGTCACAGAGCGTATCAGAGCAGAAAGAATCATCGAATCAAACTCATCCTATGGGATTCCAAAGTGACGAGAATCCATGTTCACCACAAGAAACAGATCGGCATGTGTCACTTTTGGCACAATGTATGCATCTAATTGTTTTTTTAATCTAAAAGATTAAAATGAATCAATTTCTACAAATATCTCAGCATACTGCAGAAGCAAAAATCTCTGGATTGAAGCGCTGAGGTAAATTGGGGTTGAGTTAAAAACCCTTTCAGCATGAAGCTTGAATTTTTCACGGTCTCAACCAAAAAGTGGAACAAGTAAAGCGAGCGGCTTCGCTCTCTCTTTATCTCTGCCTCTCTCTCATCCCGCGAGAGCTCCTGCTAGGTTTGTTTCCCAGCTGTGGATCACAAGGGTTTCTATTACATTTCTAGAGAAATTGCCCCTATCTCGGTCTGTCCTCTGAGTTTATTGCTCAAATTGTAGCGTACCTCTACACAGAAGGTTAGACCCAAGTGTGGGTGTTACCTTAAGGCTATTGTGTGTTATTGCACCACAGAGACTACATGCTGTCGAAGACACACACACACACACACACACACACAATGTGCTCCGAGTGACACTATGCTTCTGCAGAGTTTACTTGACCTCAAAGTAATGAAATTCACACATGCACACACACAAATGTAGTTCACACATGATATCATTGTCATTAATAAGTCGGACGGAGACACTCATGGGATTTGACAGAGAACCATATGTTCAAAGGTGAATTGGAAGTGCAAGTAGAGCCAAAAATACTTGAAGCTGGTGAGGATCATGGGAACACAGAGGTAGTACAGTACCTGAGGGTTTTGGTGGTCATGTCAGCAGCCGTGATGCCGTGATACATGAGCGTTTCGTTCCACACTGGATTCAACGTGTTCTTTAAAGTCTTGGTGCGCAATTTATTTGCCTGAAAAAGAGAGGAAGAGTGTATTGAGACTGATAACGAATTTAATTTATACACACACTGGGTCAAGACAAAGCTGCTCGTGCACAATTTCTGCTGGCTTTGCAACAGCTGTTCAGGCACATACATTTGTTCTTACCAGTCTAATGTTGATGAACCCAGATTATTGTAAATGAGGGAGCGCATGCTTCAGTTAGTCATTAGGACAAGACACGCCCAAACCATCTCCATATAAGGGCTTCCACAAAACCTTTCCTATCCATTCATCACTCTCTGAAAACGCTCTCTAAAGATCACTTTCACCTGAGCACATACAGCAATATTTTCTGCATTTTCTTGCAAAATCTATCTCAGACTGAGCTGTATTGGACATCATTTTTATTACTCTGAAAGTAACAACTTAAGTAAGATTTATTGTAGCTAGTGAATTTATTATTATTAATTTTATTATCTATATATATTGTTTAGGCAGTAGGGTTATATATATATACATACAGGGTTATATATATACATACAGTGCCCTCCACTAATATTGGCACCCTTGGTAAATATGACCAAAGGCGGCTGTGAAAATAAATCTGCATTGTTTATCCTTTTTATCTTTCATTCAAAAAATTCACAAAATTCCAACCTATCATTGAAGTAAAACAATTGAAAGTGGGGAGAAAATCTCATGATGAAATAAATGCTTTCACCATTTCATGTTGGCCACAATTATTGGCACCCAATTATTGCAACGTCCTTTTCCCAGCACAACAGCTCTGAGTTTTCTCCTATAATGCCTGAAGAGTTTGGAGAACACCTGATAAGAGATCAGAGACCATTTCTTCATACAGACAGATCTTTCAGATTCACACATGACGGTGCTTCTTCTCTTCAAACATTTTCAGGGTTCGGGTCAGAGGACAGAGACAGCATGGTAAAATATTCATTTTGTGCTCAGGCCATGTTTGTTTTATTGTTGTCCTGCTAAGATCAAAACACGGCCCATTATAAGATTTCTAACAGAGGCAGTCAGGTTTTGATTTTTTATCTGTTGGTATTTGATAGAATCCATGATGCCATGCATCTGAACAAGATGTCCAGGACCTCCAGCAGAAAAACAGGCCCACAACATTAAAGATCCAGCAGTATATTTAACCGTGGACATGGGGTACTTTTTTATCCCTGTTTGTACTAAACTCATCTGGTGGGGTTGCTGCCAAAAAGCTCTTTTTTCAGTTTCATCTGACAATAGAAGCCAGTGCCATTTGAAGTTCCAGTCATGTCTGACAACTGAATTTGCTGGAGTTTGTTTTTGGATGAGTGAGGACAATTTTTCTTGAAACCCTCCCGAACAACATGTGGTAATATAGGGGATGTTTGATTTTTTTTTTTTAGGTTTCTGACCCCAAGACTCAACTAATCTCTGCAATTCTCCAGCTGTGATCCTTGGAGAGTCTTTGGCCACTCAAACTCTCCTCCTCACCGTGCACCGGGCGATATAGACACACATCCTCTTTCAGGCAGATTTTTAACATCTTTAGTTGATTGCATTTTTTTTACATTTAGTCATTTGGCAGACGCTTTTATCCAAAGCGACTTACAATTGGGGAGTACATAAAGCGATTCAACTTGAAGAGGCAATCAGACAGAGGAAGTGCTCGTAACACCAAGTCTCAGTCATTGTTCAAATAAGTACAAGCTAGCAAGGGAAGGAGAGAAAGATAAAGGGAAAGTTTTTTTTTTTTTGTGAACAAGTTTAGGATGAAGTCAAGTAGTGCCGAAAGAGATGAGTTTTCAGTTGTTGCTTGAAGATTGACCGGTATCCAGCATTCCGGATAGGGGTGGGAAGATTATTCCACCATCCAGGAATGGTGAATGAGAATGTTCTGGAGAGTGATTTTGAGCCTCTCTGTGATGGTACCACAAGGCGTCGCTCACTAGCAGATCTCAGACTTCTGGAGGGGATGTAGATTTGTAATAGTGAGTGGAAGTAGGAGGGTGCTGAGCCTGTGGTCGTTCTGTATGCAAGCATCAGTGTCTTGAACTTGATGCGAGCTGCCACTGGTAGCCAGTGTAGTGAGATGAAGAGAGGTGTAACATGGGTTCTTTTGGGCTCATTGAAGACCAGTCGTGCCGCTGCATTCTGAATCATTTGTAGAGGTTTGATTGCGTTTGATGGAAGACCAGCCAGAAGAGCACTGCAGTAGTCCAGCCTAGAAACGACAAGGGCCTGGACAAGAAGTTGCGCAGCATGCTCTGATTGGAACCTCTTAATTATTACCCTGATGGTGGGAATGGAGATTTTCAATGTTTTAACTCTTTTCTTACAACCACTTTCTATTTTGTGAAGCTCAACAATCTTGTTCTTCACATCAGAAATATATTTTTTGTTTTTTCTCATTGTGATGGATGATTAAGGGAATTTGACCTTTGTGTTCCTCATATTTATAATCCTGTGGAACAGAAAGTCATGGCTGGACAATTTCATGCTCCTAGTCACCCTGGTGTGCTAAAAAATGTAAATATGAATGGGAATATACTTCAGAGATATTTTACTCATAACAATTTCTAGGGGTGCTAATAATTGTGGCCAACATTCATTGGAGAAAAACATTTATTTCACAATGAGATTTTCTCCCCACTTTCAATTGTTTTACTTCAATGATATGTTGGAATTTTGTGAATTTTTTGAGTGAAAGATCAAAAGGATAAACAATGCAGATTTATTTTCACAGCCGCCTTTGCTCATATTTATCAAGGGTGCCAATATTAGTATAGGGCACTGTATATAAAATAAAAATATTTAAACATCTTCTAAAAATGCATTTTCTTGACTGGGAAGCAAAGTCTTATTTTACACAAAATCGTGCATAAGACTTATTTTCAGAAAATATAGCTTATAATTAAGCTTTTCTTACCCCATTTTAAACCCATTTTAAATATTTCACCTTAAATCAAGAAAAATATAAGAAAAATAAACTTCATTCAACATACAATCTCTGAAAATAAGAATTAATCTGATTTGAATGATGCTTAGACATTTTACTGGAACGCAAGACAAAAATACTGATGAAAACGATGACTTTTCTTCAGTGCAGGTGAGGTTGAAACACTTTCTCAAACATTATTCTATTAAAATGGAACTTTAATTTATCACCATATACCCAGTGGAATGTTTCCACGACTTTCACGCAATGTCTTCATAGAACAGCACCATGAGCTTATTACTGGACAGTCCCCCTGGAGCAACATGGGCATAATGGTGATGGTCAAGCAACCTTGCGGTCAACAGCCTGAGTCTTAACCACTACACCGCATCACCCCAGTACATTCTATATGCAGGAACAGAGCTCAAAACTCACCACTAAACTAGAAGCTCAATCATCCCCAAAATAAACATTCTTTCACATTTCACCACCTAAGAGCATTTGGGGAAATAATTAACACCCCCCAAGCTCCATCTGTGCAGAAATTACCACTGCTGTAAATAGTTTCTGAATTTAAAGAATCTGTTAGAATCAGATGCTGCTCAGATGTGCTACAGTTGTTTGCACATTGTGCAGTGGGTGGTGATGTAGTGGTTAAGGCTCTGGGCTTAGGAACTGGAAGGCTGCTTCAGTTCCTACAAAGTGCAACCCATGAGTCATCACCACTGTGCCCTTGAACAAAGCACTTAATCACAGGTTGCACAAGACGTTCTATGGTGATCTTGTATGAACATCACAGAAATATGTATAAATACAGATTTGCACATAACTGCAGCTTAAATATCAAGGGCCATATTTACTAAACAGGGCAAATTAGCACGAGAGGGCAATTCCAAAACAGCACTGATGGGTATGCAGGTGATTTACTGACAACGTGCAAATTAAAGAACAAAGACGCAACATCTCATTTACATATCGATTAACGCAATATACCAAGCGCAGCACAAATTAGAGTAGTCGCAAATAAGCAGAGCCGATGCTCATCAGGTGCAGGTGATCTACTTAAGACACAGGCACTAAATAGTTTAAGACATGCTTCTTTTGGATGTTAAAATGGCCCAAATACCAGTAATTTGACGAGCGCAAATGTTAGTAAATCGCGTTGTGTGATTCATTTTAATACTCTCCTCCCATAAATTTTGCGTCTGAAAGGGAAACTCCTGCAAATGCATATTCAATAAGGTCAGGGGTAAAAATATTTGTGTCCACACCTTTTCAGTGCTAATTCTTCACTGTGCATCTTTAGTAAATCCTGACAGTACTATTTTAACACCAAAAGACAATTTGCGCTGTCATAAGCTGTTAGTATTGGCCCTATATATGTTCTGATTGACTGTGATATTGCACCGCATTTTTGTCTTCAATGTTGACAGACATTTTTTTCCTTGTCTTAAAAAATAATGCAAAAAAAAAACGGTCATGCTGGGTAAAAAATATTTACAGCTGCTAAATATTCTCAGTGCACCCATCACTGACAGGTGTAGTAAAATTAAATTTCAGTCATGACAACTCCTGGGAATAAACTGTAAAATCTTTATTAGCGTAAATAGAATGTGCATAGGTTTGGTCTTGGCGGACTATATTGCTACACTGCTGTAGCAATGCTGTAGCTACACAGTGTGAATGAACCAAAATCAAACGATCCCAGGACAAATCACGGGACACATTATCTGTTATATTCCAGAATCTCTGTGTGAAAGAGGATTTGCTTTCCACAATGCTCGGATCATAAAATTAAAAGGAAATATGCTGCTGCTGCTAGAGAGAGGAAGATCCCCAGTAGCAGATCTAGACAGGTGGTGCTGGGGAGGTGGTGGGCAAAGATGAGGACATGCATACATGCAGACATAGCATTCCTTAAATACGTCCTGGTTATATAGGTAAACGTTAATCAGTATGTGAATCCAATTGGCTGGGAACATTGAACTGAATGCAAGTAGAGTTTCATGGCTGAACTATTCATTTTGTTCCATGTGTTTAACCAAAAAATATGAAAAGGACAAAGAGAAACTTAGGACAAAAGGAGAGAAGATGAGATAGAAGTATGAACAAACTACATAAATAGTTTGAGGCATGCACTTTTGCAGTCCTTGCTCACTTTGTGGCCAAGGCGAGATAAGATGGAGAAAAAAAAAAGCTAGCTTTTTAGCTACTTAGCTTGTTATGTAAAAGTAAGACTCAGGTGCAACTCAGCTGGACTCTCCAAATTTAGATAAGTAAAAGTGCCAGTGTTTCAGAACCTATTTTACCTGCAATAAATTACAACAAATCATTTTTGAGAAATTGGATTTCAGATCTACTTGGATCAAAAATCTGAGGGGACACATGCTCCTAGTTTGAATAGGCATGATGCATCTGGGTAGAGATGACAGTGGGAGAGATGAAGAGAGAGAGTCAGTCAGGGAGGACAGGAGAGGAAACATCATTTATCTCTTCTCCCTCAGGTGAAAGGCAGACATCTGCTCACCTACTTTGCAGAGGAGAGAGAGAGGACGAGAGGCTTTCCCCAGCTCACCTCCTCTCTGTCACACACACAATCCTCATTACCCCTTCTGTTTCTTACCACAAAATCTGCTCACTCCCAATACTCACATACATACACTTGTTTACCTAGCTACCTAATAAAGGACTAAATGTGTAAACCTCTATTGTTTTTGTGTTTAAACTAATTATAAGACTGACCCAAACTTCTGAAAATAACATTTTATATTTTTCAAAAGCAATGGATGGGTCGGTCGGTCGGTCGGACGGACGGACGGACAGACAGACAGACAGATAGATAGATAGATGGACAGATAGATGATAGACAGATAGATGATAGACAGACGGAGAGATAGACTGTCTGTCTGTCTATCTGTCTGTTTATCCATCTGTCTATCTGTTTGACAGATAGAAGGACAGTCAGACAGAAGAAAAGAACGATCTATAGATAAAATGACAGAATGATGCATATATAGAACAACAGAGTGACAGACAAATGGACAAAAAGATAGACGGACAGAGAGATGGATAGACAGACGATGGACAGATAGATAGATAAATAGATAGATAGATAGATAAATAGAAATTAAAAAAGATAGATAAAAAGAGATAAATGGAAGGACAGGCAGACAAATAAATCATTTAAAGACATTTTTAATATATTATTATTATTATTACTACCACCACATTATTTTTTAGTACTTATTGTATTTATATTATATATTTGTTTATTATTTAGTCATTTGTTTTTAGCTTTCTCCACAAAGAAGGTGATTTCATGTTTTACTAGACTTGTGGGCAGAAGCACCATGCCCATGAAGACAATTTTAAAAGCAACTTCCAAAAATGTATCTTGAGCAAATTAAGGTGTGCAGTTATTTTAAGTAAATAAGGTGTATGTCTAAATTTGGCCAATTCAACTGACCAATTCTGTCATCATTTATGCAACGCCATTTTGCTTCAAATATGCATGGCTTTCCCCCTGTAGAATAAAATGTCAAAACTGCTCTTTTCTTTGTAACGAAAATGCATGATGATCACTAGCTGTCAAGTTCAGTTAAAATTTAGCTTTTGTATATTGAAAAAACAGCAAATACAACATATTAGGTCGGGACTTGAACCCGGGTCCCCTTTCACGCTGCACAAAAATTGTAACACTGAACTCATCTCACACAAAACACTACAGAGCAAGTTGAAAAGTGTTTTTTTCCCCCTGTAGTCATGTCATGCCCTGCCTAGGGCACAGAGTGAGCCAGAACCACCGCTGGAACCCCCTGAAAAATGGTGCCGCTGCTTGTGGGGACGTTTGCTCTCCTCAATGTAGGCCAAATCTGACCACCCACACACACACACAAACACACTGCTCACCATCACACCATTTCGTCCCTAAAATTCATCTCCCACCCCAGACTCTCGCACTTCAAATACCCTGACATGCACGCTAAACTCCCCAAACTGGGCAATTACCCTGCAACAGCTCGTTTAACAAATTAGTGTTAAATCAAAGAAACGCTCTGGCTGTGAAGACCCAAACACAATCTCCCAAACCGCAGCCTCTCTCACACTCGCTCTCCTGACAGAGCGAGTCCACGTCATTCATTGCCTGAAGAACATGTTGCTTCTCTGCATATTTCATTTCATTGCTCTCTCTCGCACTGTTCTACTCTCTGCACTGCTGCATTTGAAGCTGGAACCAGCCATGCTTGGCTATCCTCTCTCTCGCCCCCTGAGGATGCTCGGCAAATGAATAAACACACTTTAATTCCAACAGACATTAGCAAAAAATACATGTAACAATCCATTAAAACAGCACCAACTGAGCAAATAGCTACTGGGACTTGAGATGAATCATTCAAACCACTATTCATTTAATTGACTTTACCGTGGCAGTACCATGGTACAGTGATGGCGTCAGATGGTAAGACTATACTGAGTGTTTAACATACAGTATTCATTTACCATGGTATTTACAATTCAATAAAAAGTAACAAACATTATATATTTCTTGGCCATATAATGATAGTACCATGATGATGATGATTATCTGATAGCATCACATACAAAAATGTACCTTGGTACTACCATTTTTTGGAAAATGTACAATGGTAGTACAAATGTATTCCTTGGAATATATAAATATAATACATATATACATGTACAATATGGTTTAAACATTTGGGACGGTAAGATTTTTAATGTTTTGGAATGAAGTCTTTTGCTCACAAAAGATGCATTTATTTGATTAGAAATAAAGTAAAAACAGTAATATTGTGAAATATTATTACACTTTAAAAGAACTGTTTTCTATTTTAATATATTTTAAAATGTAATTTTATGTGATGCAAAGCTGAATTTTCAGCATCATTACTCCAGTGTTCTTGAGTGTCACATGATCCTTAAGAAATCATTCTAATATGATTTGAGGCTCAAGAAACATTTCATATTACACTCAAAACACTTGTGCTGTTTAGTATTTATGTGCAAACCATGACATTTTTTAGGATTCTTTAAAAAATAGAAAGTTCAAAAGATTTATTTAGAAATCTTTTATAACATTCTAAATATCTTTACTTTCTTTTGGTCAATTTTATGCATCCTTGCTAAAAGTATTAATTTCTTTCAAATGTAAAAAACAAACAAAAAAAATTCTTCTTTGGAATAATGTGTACTGGTGAATTATTCACAATAAAACTAGAAAAGTGCATTAAGTAAACTTTATTTTCTTGTTGACTTTAAGCTTCAGTGATGTCGAGTACACTAAAAACATGGTACTTTAGACAGTAAATACGGTAAACCATAAAAGCAAACTCACAATCTGAGTTTGCCCTTCAAGTATTCATCAAAATTGTTTCCTACTTACTCCTACTAGCTTTCCAGCTATTTTGTCCAAGTTCCTCACTCATATTGCATCTTTGCCTGCAACAGCATATGGTTTCACCTGTCTCTCTCTCCTCCTGCCAAATCGGTGCTATCGCATTTTCTTCTAAATATTTTATCCTCATCTTCCACTTCTCTCTTCCCCCTTTTCTCTCTCTCTCCCGTTCCTCCTTCCATCTGGCCCAGGGCAGTGAGATTCCCAGAGCAGCAGCTTGGGAGAGTGTGTGTGACTCAGATATCTCATTCTCCATGCTGTGTGATGATGACACACACACACACACACACACACACAGACACACACTTGACCAAGAAGGGCCACTCTCGAGCTCTACAATCTCTCCCTCCCTCTCGCTTTTTTCCTTCTGCTTCCTGCACTTGTTATGGGATGCTGATGGAGTTCCTGCACGGGAAGTAGTTTGTTAAAGGGATGGCTCAAGCAAAAATGACTCATCGCCGTGTCGTCCCAAAGCTGTGTGACTTTCTTTCATCTGTGGAACATAAAAGAAGTAGTTCTGACGAATGCTCATTGAAAGTGGATGGGGACTAGCTATTGTAGCATTTATTAATATTTTGAATCAGGTTTTATTTTTAGTTTTATATTTTCATTTTTCATTTTTATTCAAGTCACTTATTAGAACACTATTATTTTCACCAGCAAAAAAAATGGTTTTAAGTCAGTTATTTCTATCTTTTGCTGTAGTGTGTCAGTAAGAAACAGCCCCCCCCCCCCCCCAATTTTGCCATTAATTGTAATAATCCAGTGAGTCAAAAATAATGTCATAAATAGATTTTCTTCATCAATTAACTATTAACTATTAATCAACATTTGGTGTGACCATCCTTTGCATTTAAAGCAGCTTTTGCCCTCGGTGCACTTGCGCATAGTTTTTCAGGGAGATTTGGAGGGAGGTCTCTTGAAGAATCTTGGAGACGTTGCCACAGTTCTTCTGGATTTAGTCTGTCTCAGTTTGTTCTGTTTCTTCATGTCATTCCAGACAGACTGGATGATGATCAGATCAGATTATTTGCATTTTTTTAATTACTGAAAACATTTTAGCTTTAGTTAACAACACTGGGTTAAACTCTCTTAAACATCATAAAAGTCACCCTTGTGTGTTATATTTCAATTCTTTAATGCTTTAAGTGAGAAACAGATTCAATTTTAACATGTGACTACTGAAAATTTTGCATAGCAGTTATGGTCACTATTCGCTTTCATTGTACAGACATGTTGTCTAGGCAACATTTCTAATATTTTGAAAATTTTGAAGCTTTTATTTTTATATTTTCATTTTTGATTAAGTAATTTTTTAACATTTCTAAACAGCTTTATTGAATTTTTATTTCAGTTTTGTAGTAATTTTAATACTTTAAGTGTAAAAAACTCAAATTAGTGTCAACTAATTGACAACTAACCAAAATAAATAGATTTAAAAAATGTAATTAAATCAAAACAGTAGTGTTTTTAATCTTATACTTAGATTTTATTATATTTAGTTTTTTAATACTTAATACACTTTAGTTTTAGTTAACAACACTGGGGCAAGCCCTCTTAAATGTCAGAAATTAGAAATATTGCTTTGACAGCTACCTAAAAATGCAAAAAGGTTTAAGTTTTTCAGTTAATATTTATATTTCATTTCTTTCTTTTTTTGTAACTGAATTACTGAAAACGATTTACTTTTAGTTTACACTGGGTCAAGCCCTTTTTAAAAATCACAACAGTAGCCCATATGACTTGTACACTACAGTATATTACAGGCCGTACACTGCTCTCTGAGAGGAACAGATTGAAATATAAAATGTGACTCCTGAAAATCTTTCTTAGCAGTCATGGTCACAATTCACTTCCATTGTACAAACAAAAAAGCTCTTTTTATTCTCCATAAAAGAAGAAGAAATGTCATACGAGGTCGAGTAAAAGATGAAATGTTTATTTTTAGGTGAACCATTCCTTTAATAGATCGCATATGGATGCATATGAAACCATGAAGCGTGTAAAAGGACAAAAGGAGAGAGAGTGTTATAAATGGGTTCTTTTAATGCCTGCACGCTCACGTACGTGCGTGAGAGTGTGTGTACGTCTACGTCTTAAGGTGGGCGTACGCATACACGTCCATCAGCTCCGGCTCGCACACCTTTTAAAAGCCCGGAGGTGTCTGTATAACCCTGGCGGTCGATATTTACCAGGCTGGCGGGTGGGAGCATACGCAAGACGTGACGCTTCTCGCTTTCTCTTTCCCTCTCGTACATATACGCTCCTCCGTTGACGTGAGTCGTGTAACAATCTGTGCTGTTTCCATGACAACCACCTGCTGCTGTCCCCCCTCATCTGTCTCTCTCTTTTTTCAATCCCTCCCTCCCATTCTGCACTCAATGCTTTGTTGGTATTCCAAGGTCAAAGTGGGTCATGTGGCGATAGACAGAGAGATAGCGGCAGAGATTCGGACGAGTGTGCGGGAGAGCGGAGAAGAGTAAAAACCACTGGAGAGAAGACAGGACGCTCCTGTCTCAGCCTGTCCTGCTTTGAACAGATTAGAGCGCCGTGCATTCGTTACATGCGGTGAAAATGAAAGGAAATGAAAGAGAGAATAATTCAGTGCTGAAGCGCTCTCTGAATCCACCCGTTTCCACTACATGTTCTCCACACGAACAGCTTCAGCGCTCATGGGCGGCCCTGCCAGTGATGCATGCTCACATCACACCTGTGTGTTTTGTGCAACGCACGTGTTGACATGTGTGTGTGTGTGTGTGTGTGCGTGCGTGTCGGGGAATTGCAACTTGTGCTGATAGTGCAGCGAGAGTTGAACATGCTGTGTGCGTGTGAGAAGGTTGCAGTGACCTTGCTTGCTCCAGGCAGGAGGTGGAGTTTCACATATGGATCCGCCAGTCCATTGGAGTCCATGGACTTTAGTCCCTGTGGGCACAAACAAACACACAAAAGCACAAAGACTTCATGTCACATAAGATGCACACGTGTGTCTGGGGTGAGAGGTTGATAGATCATATCCTTACAGTGATATGCACACTTTAGGGCACATGGTTGTTTAATTGGACTGTTTAATTATGCAAAACTGTTTTTTTTTAAGTTTGTTTATTGCTTGCTCAAGATAAACCATGAAATAAAATGTTGAACTCTATTTTTATTTGGCAAATTACATGCAAGTAAATTTTATGTTTAGTAAATGATGTGTTTAAATATATGATGCTACTTGCTTTTGCTAGTCAGTTTTAGTCGGCTTATGGGTAGAGAAATTTATAGAGGGCATTTTATTGAACAATATTTTGTAAATGAGTGCAGGATGAGTCATCAATATTGGAAAATAATCATATATTTATAGCATATGAAATATTTAGCATATTGAAAAAGATTTGTACAATTTGTGAATATATTTCTAATTTAAGAAGTACTCTGTCAAGGCTAATAGACCGAAAGCCATAGAACATTTTGTAAGACAAAATTCAGACACTTTTATATTCCAGTTCTTGACTTAAACATTTATTTTGTAATATGAAGGTCACATTTACACGTTTTTTTATTTTTATTTTTTGTATAAATTTTATTATTCTACTTTTGTCCCAGACCTAGACTTTTAATATTAGAATATGAAAACCCATGGAAAAAAAAAACATTTGTTATTACATTCTACAACTGCTGTATTATAACATATACATATATTTCCCCCCCCCCCATTAAATTATGACTCTAATTCAGTTTCTTTAATTCATTTTAACAACAATACACTTTTACCTCTTTTTTCAAAACCGCATTGTGAAGAAAAATTAAATAAAAATTGTGTAATTTCCAATCAAGCTGTAGTTTTGTCAAATGGTTCAAGGTTCAAGGTTCTTGTTTATTTGTCACATACAGGGTATAATCAGTAGTGAAATGTAGGTCAGGACGGGTCCGCTCAATGGACAGTGCAAAAAAATTAAATAAAAGATGATACATAACACAGGAGAGTATATATAAATATAGGTAGGAATAAGATAAAAAAATAAGTAAAAAAAATAAAATAAAATGAGTAAAATGTGCAATGAACTAAAATGTGCAATACAGTCTACTGTGGATTTAATAAATATTAATATAACCAGGGATGTGCAAGAGGAATGTGCAAACAGGTTGTACCGGGTATGTACACATAGCAGCAATGCGGATGATGGAGAATGATGGGTGTTTTTTTACAGTTAATTAAATTGAGTCCTGTAGATGTTATGAGAGTCCTGTAGATGTTATGAAATGATGCAAAAAGTGTACAAATATAACTTCACTTCATTTGGGATGCATAAAATGCTACCTACTAAACTACGCTTAGCAAGACTGCAGTCTGTTGTTTTATTTTAAAAATGTTAAATCACATTTCCACCACCGATAATTATTAAACACAATACATAATTTCAGAAGTGGTGGAAATGTTCATTAGTTTAGGGTAAAAAAATGTCAAAACAATGTTAACTGTCAGAAATTGTTAGTTGGAAAGCATGCTTTAAAGGATTTTATTTCTACAACTGTACAAGCACACAATGCCTATAGTTGTAGAAACACCCAGTAGTGTTTGTGTGAGTATAAACTTACCTTGGCCTTGTGGATTGTGCAGTGCAAGCAGTTATTTTCTTGGTCAAATAGCAGGTTGAACTCCAGAGTTCCCAGGTAGGCTAAAAGAAACAAAGGAATAACTTAATGTGTTGCACGCACATTAGTAAAAATAGCAACCGATAACAACCCAAACGACTTAGCTGGGAATCAGTCTTGCCTGTAATGACCTAATCAGGGCTGTGCACATATAGAGGGCTTGTAGTGTTTATGCACCATTACAGAGACTAATGAAGTATTTAACACTCCGATCGCGTACCTCAGTTATCACACGCACTCACACCAATCCAGCAAACACCACACAAAGCAATCAATACCGAACAGTATGAGACTCAGGTCCAGGTCGATGGGAAGTGCTCATGCCTCATTGGCTGCTTACTGGTGAATAAAACCAGTCAATCAAACAAAGGGAATCCAGAACAGGAAATATCCTCGGATTCATGTATGTGAGGAGTTATGTAATAGAGAAGCATGGTTTTACAGTATGTGGGATTGGGCTGATGTGGTTAAAGATTTGGGCTGGCAACGACAAAGGCTGTAGGTTCGAAGCCCACAAGGACTCCTTCAAGTACTATTACCATTGTGTCCTTGAATAAAGCACTTAACCCCAGGCCGTTCCAGAAGGATGTCAGTAGATTTGTGAAAGATGCATCTGCAAAATGATTACTTAGAGCGTAAACACATGTGTAAACCCACCCAAGGGGAACCAAACGTAAACAGTCTCTAGCCATGAGACAAACTCACTGTCATCGTCATCGGAGTCGGCAAACTCTCTGTTCTCCTCTTGCACTCTCTCCCTCTTGTGGTCTTTCTCTCCGTTCCCGTCTCCGTCCTTGTCTTTGTCCTTTAGAATTTGTTTTTCCCGGGGTGGAGGGGGGGTGATGGGGAAGTCGTGGAAACGAGGGAAGAAGTCGGAGATCTGTGGGATGGGGAGGATGGGGCCGGGGCACACATTGATGGCAAAGTGCTCCTGCATGGAGATCTTGCCTGGAGAGGGAGGAGGGGGCACAGCGGGGCTGGGGGGACCCGCGCCGGAGGGAGGGGAGGGAGAGGGGGAGGAAGAGGAGGATGGAGGCAGGGAGAGAAGGGAGGACGGGTTGCTGGGGGGGAAATGGGAATGGGGCGGAGGTGGTTTGGAAACGCTCATCGGGACCACTGGAAAGAACTGTGGCGAGAGAGAGAAAGAACTTTTTAAAACACAATTTTAACATATTTTTTTACTTAAAGAAAAAACAGCTTTATACAAATAAAATAGAAATACTATATATGCTGTATTGAAATAAAAACAAGATAACATTGTACATCCTGTACATCCTTCCCATCTCATAAACTGCAATAAAAAAATCATCTTATTAATCTTTTACTTTTTTTATTTTTGGTCTAGTTTTCCTATAAAAACATCCTTAAAACAAGATCCTTAAATTGTGTAACATAATGGATGTGTTTTCAGGTCAATTTTCTTGAATCTAGTTTATTTGGCATTTTCTCTTTTTTTTTTTTTTTTAACCCATTAGTAAATATTTTTTCTTGTTTTCAAAATAATTCCATTCAGGTTTTTTTGCTTAAAGCATAAAGAAATTTGGGTTAAAAAAAAATTAAACAAACATACATATAAAGAAAGAAACAAACAAACATGGTTAAAAATTTAAAATGATTGAAAAAAAATTAATTTCCCTCTTCCTTTAAATAAATTAAGTTAAAATAAATAAATGACCCAAATAGCCTACAGTTCATTTCCCCCCTTCCCCCCCTTCAATGTAAAAATAAAACAAAATAAAAAAATCAAATGATCCAAAAATGGTCAAATCCCCCTTTCCTTAGGAGAAAAAAAACATTTAAATGACTCCATAATAGATCATTTCCATATACTTTTACTCTGGAAAAAGCAGCTTGAACAGTCAGCTAAATATCTTCTTTTATGTTCCGCAAAAAAAGTGCAGGTGTGGAAAGACATCATCTTACACAATTTCAACCAATTTTGTGGAGTAAATTTCATTAAACTAAAACAAAACGTTTGCTGTAACAAGTGAAACAGAAGAATGCCCCACGGCCCCTGATCCAGACAGATAAAGATGTGACAGACTTTCTGCTGATAATATCTTTCATTACCAGTAATGCGGCTGTTTTGATTACACTACCTCCCTAAGGACAGAGATATAGTGTCTGTTTCATATGCGTCCTCTTCTGTGCGTTCTATCTCTGTCTCACACATTCTCTTTCAACCTTTTTTTCACATCTTTCCCTTTAGTTCGTAAGATTCTTGTCTCGTGAACTAGACCATCTAATGAGCCAAAAATAGAATAAGCGAGATAAAATGGCACGTTACCACTCAAAACAAAGTTTTTTTCCTTGTTGTTTTGTGTGATTGCTGGAAATGCCACACTAATGAATGTTTTTGTAAATCTAAAATATCAAACACACAACATAAGCTGCACGATTTTACTTTGTCTCTTGGATTATCTGACTAAAAAAATGAAAAAGAAATTTACATTACAATAACATCACAGTCAACAATATTTGCAAATGTGTGGCAAGACCGTCATTTCAACACGTTCATACACACCGTGAGGCTACTATGATGCAAAAGCACTGTCACATGCACACAAAGGCTGTCAGGCTGAATAACAAACACATGTTGGCCAGCACAGAAACACATCACATGCAGAGTTAAGCAGAAGTGCAAATAAACACAGCTACTAGTACACAATCATTAAACCTGACTTATAAACATACGCAGAAATGTGTTCACTCACGAGGAAATATACCTGCAGGCAACATGCATGCATGTGGACACAGACACACTCTCACACACACACACACACTAACAGGTGGTCAAGCTGGTACACAAACATGCATTATCAAGTGGACAAAAATACAAAGGCAATCATACAGAAACATACACACACTCACCCAATGACAGTCTTCATCTGTTCCAGCACTCCATCTTGTCTTCACTCATGGTCTCTCTCACACACACTGAAGAGAAACCACCGTCGTTTTGTATCAATATATCCTCCCTCGTTCTCTGTCCCTCTCTCACAGTCAGTCTCCCCCTCCCTCTCACTACTCTCTCTCTCTCTCTCTCTCTGACTCGGTTGTGACGTTTTCTTTAAATTCTCTGCGCACCGCGCTCACTGATCTGTCACTCACCATATACTGCTGAGATTTAACAATGAGGGAGAGAATGCTGAAGAGAGAGAGAGAAACGGAGGACATATGAGAAACTGAATAGCCATAGTGAGTTCGTAAAAAGATAAGAGGAGGAAAGAACTGCAGAGAAGTTACAGTATGTACAGAACATCGGGGCTAGTTGTCACAGAATTTGACCCCAGTGAATATTTTTTTTAGAATCACTTTCAGTATAGACATACTATTTAAAAGAATAGTTCATGTATGACTACATACGATTTATTTACTCACCCTGATGTTCTAAATCTGTATGATTTTCTATCTTTTTGGTAAACACAAACGGTATAATGAAATTGAACGAGGACTGGCGCTGTCAAGGTCCAAAATGACAATATTGTCACATAGGTTACCATAATAACAGCAGTTCATACGACTCTCATGCACTATATTTCAAGTCTTCAGAAGCCTTATGATAGCTTTGTGTGAGTTATTCGCCGAAAATCCTGCACTAGCTCTCCTGTGGCGTTCGATTCGTGAACGAGTCATTTCTTTTAATCAAACCTTTTCGGTGAATTGGTTGACCCAGTTCAGAAAATAGGACTAAATGATTCGTTCAAACGAATCGAACTAGTCGATTAAAATCGATTAAGAAAACACAAAACTATTAACGAAATGTACGTTTGCTATAGTGTGATTTCATTGATTTTCATTACTTGTTTAAACAACACCTACTATATGATGATATTATAACATTATTATATAAATTATTATATTATTTTATTTTAAATGATCATATTATACATTTTAGCTTGCAGGATAAAATTCACAAAAAAGAAAAAGGGGGGAAAAAAATCTAATTTCAGACAGTTTTGAAAAACCAACATCCAGAAACTACTGTTAATGTTTCAGATATTTCATATTTATTACATTATTAATAATTAATCCAGTTTACAACTATATCATCTAATTGTGCTTCTCTTTGTTACATACATCCACAAAGAAAAAAAAACGTTTTGTGCTGTTAACGAAAGAGGGAAAAGATGTTTAGTCAGGAAAAAAGTATCTATTCTAACAGAAAACTGCACAAAAACCTCCGTCATCAAAGCTTTGCCGCAGCACTTGCTATAGAAACAATGGAGAGAAAAAAATGCATCATGGGAGCTTGTACGTGACCAGTTGGTGCTGAGATATGCTAGAGATATACTCATATTTTATTGTTCTGCCTCCTCAGGAGTTCTGTCAGAAAAATGTGTGTCATGAAAATCATTCTCAGTTTTAAAATGTTTCTGTTGTCACAACATAGCCCCAATCTCCATACTAAAAGAAGTGTTTTATTTGGCAGATTATTTTACTTTATAACTGCATTTAATCATTCACCATTCTGATTTTACACTCTTAAAATAACGGTTCCAAAAACGGGCTTTCGCAGCGATGCCATAGAAGAACCATTTTGGGTTCCCCAAAGAACTTTCAGTTAACAGTTCTTAAAAGAACCATTATTTTCTTAGTGTAAAGAACATTTGAATAATCTAAACAACCTTTTTTACTATAAAGAACCTTTTGTGCAATGGAAAGTTTCCATGGATGTTAAAGGTTCTTTGTGGAACTATTGATGCCAATAAAGAACCTTTATTTTAAAGAGGATAACATATAAACCATTCAACTTTATTGCAGATGGTGTTTTATAACAGACTTGCATATGTCTCTAGATAGAGTGTGAATTTCAGTTTTATTTAAGCCCCAGATGTGGCACATCTTGGCTCAGTTTAGCAGGAATCTTGCTGAGGTGCAAAAACAAACAGGTCAGGTTCTGTATACCCCTCATGACAAATTCACAGAAGAGGAAGAGAGACAAGAAAGATGGCGCTATGCCAAAAAAAGAATAAAACACTGGTTATTCTACAAACGCTGATGAACAGAGATATGATAAGCCTAAAACCATCGGTTTTCACCTTTGGCAGGTGCTAATTTGTGCACAGCTAAAACCAAATCAGTAATGTGTCAGCAAAAATAATTAGCAATTAGAAAAACACTCCATGCTGCTTTTGAGCTGAAGGTGGTGAGCTGAAGGTCACCTTGTCACATGAAGGTCAATCGTCACAAGCTCAGTATAACTGTGCAATGGGCTACATCTCATGACGCAGGAACCGTAACAGTGGATATTGGAGCATTCAAACGTGTTCCTAAAATCCCTAGCATATAATAAATGCTTAAGTATGACTCATAGCAGAAATCCCACACTGCATTGATAACTGCACATACGTAACTACAAAATAATAGAGTGTGTTAATAATGAATTATGTATGAAAACCTATTTTTGCTGCCTGACATAACAAAACCAACACAATGAAGGATGGGCCTGCTGAAGCAAAACGATTGTCTCTCATTTCAAATATATTTATCTGCTTGTAATTTATATTCTGTGCATATTCATCCATATTCGCCAAATATGTTAAACACAGAAGGTAAATGAGCATGCTAGATAGAGCCATATGGGCACAAACATGGTGATGGTTCAATGGCTCTCTCTTACCGCATAGAAAAGTAATAATCAGCGGCTGATACACCAGTACAAATAACCTGTCATCCTCCATTACAAATGCTATGGCCGACCTAGTCTCTACATTAGCATGGGACACCGAAAGAATTCACCTTGATTTACATACACAAACTGAAAAGGGTTCTCGCACAGATATATTTATCTCTCGGTTCTCCAAATACACTGGGAATAGATGGATGTTCTTGCCCTTGCACATATGTCTCTGTCTTCAAAAGTGCAAGCTTGCCTGTTATCTTCTCGGAGAGCCTGGGTGGGAGTCGACCCTAAAAATGAATCGAATTTTTAATTCCAAGATGAATCTATTCTGTTCTAGGATTCTGGAGTGACATGACTAATAGTGTGTTCATGCTCGATTACCAAACTATTACACATCCTAGAAGAGCCTTAATAGCTAATTGCATCCCAGTGACTCTTTTGATTTCGTTCACCAAAACAACTTGTTTTGGTTTAAAATCATACTTCCCTACTATGTAGTAAGCTCAAAAAGAGTAGTATGAATGTACAAATTCACAGTATTTATGAAACAATAGGCAAAAAGTACCCAGATGATCTACTATTTTCAGGTGAGATTTTGAAGTGCACATCTAATGGGCACTTTACTATCCCATGAGGCCACGGGAGAGGATTTGTGAATGGCAACTGACGCTGGTCACATGACAATGGAAACATGGTGGAGCATGTCCAGATTATATCCATACTTCACACAGTACTCAAAAGGACCTCCTCAGAGAGTAAGCGATTTTAGACTCATGTGGTGTGTTACAGCAGTAGACCGCAACTGCGTCAGTGAGCAAGTATTCCCCACTGCTGGGAATGATGTTTCGTGGAATATGTAAACATTTGCCATGTATTTCTATTTGCATCTGACATCGACGGACTGAACAACAAAAAAAAATGTACCAGAGAAGATTTCAACATCAAAGAAGGCAGAGCCCCAAAGCCACACCTACCTAAATATTCACCAAAGACCATCAATTAATAATGATGTTGAGTAATAATTACTCAAATGATCAGCTAATACATGACAACAAGCTATTTTTTTATGG
Organism: Schizothorax lantsangensis; assembly: GCA_027422415.1. Classification (NCBI taxonomy): domain Eukaryota; kingdom Metazoa; phylum Chordata; class Actinopteri; order Cypriniformes; family Cyprinidae; genus Schizothorax; species Schizothorax lantsangensis. The sequence continues at coordinate 8,741,601 of CM049851.1, read as the reverse complement.
TAAAATGAAATTATGTCAGAGTTTAGAGCACATATTACATTTAGATATTCGGACAAGCCTTTGCTATAATTAGCTGAATTTGAGACTTCTTTTTTTAAATGTTAATATAGTTAAATCTGCAATGAAACTGAAGTAGCGACAGATATTTTCTTCTGTAACTCCAGATAATCGAAAATGAAAAAATGTGGGTGATGACTTGGTTTTATGCATCAGTTGTTAACTAGATTTTGAGATGTGGGCATTGCACTCAAAAATGGAAGCAGATAAATGCACATATGTACACTTAAATGATTGGAAAAGTCCTCAATGCGTCATGTTGGAGCCATATTGAGTTGTAGTTTTGATTCCAGACACTAGAGGATGAATAAGTATTTTTGAGTGTATTTAAAAAAGGGTGTTGATGAGTTACATATGGAAGTCATTTCTGCCACTGAATAAAAAATAAAAAAGGTAATTGCGAGTTTTTATCTTGCAATTCTGACTTTTTTTCTCAGAACTGCGTAAAATAATCTCACAATTGGAAGTTATAAAGTCAGAATAGCGGGATATAAACTTGCAAATGCACAAAATAAAGTCAGAATTGTGAGATAAAAACATGCAATTCTGACTTTTTTTTCTCGCAATTCTGACTTTCTTTCTCGCAATTCCGAGTTTATATCTTGAAATTCTGACATTTTTTTCAGAATTGTAAGAAATAAACAATTGTGAGTTATAAAGTCCAATTCTCACAATTCCAAATTTATTTCTCAATTGCGACTTTCTTTTTTTTTGCTTTTGCGAGTTTATATCACACAATACTTACTTTATAACTCGCCACTGCAAAATAAATGGATTGGCATATCCAATTTATCCTAAGTTATGGAGAATGTGTTTGTTGTTTATTCAAGCAATATGCGTCAAAATCAAGACTTCTAAAAATTATCAATAATTCTAATATTAGCCTGCGTCCATACACGTCACTAGAGAGAATTTTGATTAAACATTATAATGTCAAATTAACAACAAAGAAAAGAAAAAGAAACATATAAACAGATTAATTGTAATAAGATCTACTGTAGAAAACAGGACTAGTTAGGGTCAATTTTCATCCCATGCCAACTTTAATCTTTACTAATTTCTGAAAACAGAGAGCACTGTGTAAATGGTATTCTGCTTAGTTCACACCAGCACTGTCCCGTTAGTTTTCCATTTTTCATCTCAGAGGAATCCACCTCTGTCATCGTTCACCTTCACATACTGATAACACATCACAGTCCCTGTCCATCTGAGACTCTTTGAATGTTCGCTCTCTCCGTTTTGCTCTTTTTCTCTTTTATAATAGACAGGCAGGTCCTATTAGCCCTCTGCCAGTCTCATCTGCAGTCCTGACAGTCAGTAAGCTCTGCTGTGCCAAATTCTCTCTCACTCTCTCCTCAGGACATATGACTTTTCTGTTCAGCTGTGAGGGAGACGAGCTAGATTCCAGTCACCCAACTGCCTCACAAAACACCACCGCCGCTCTCTGAAAAGCTGAAAGCACTGTGTGGGATGCAACAACAGTCAGAACTCATCAACAGTATTCCAAATGGAAGCATAAGTGGTTTGTTGATGATGCATCACACACATCTTGAAAAATTTCAAAGAAGGTTTACAATAGAATGGTCAAGCCATGATTCAGTTAGTAAAGGGTTTGAACTGTGGCTGTGAGGTATATGGTAATATGTGATGTAAATTACATGACATTTATTTTCCAAAATATATATATATATATATTGCATGTAGTTTTATGAACTTTTAAGAAATGAGACACTATTCATGGGATTTGTATTAAAAAATGTAAATGCATTATTTAATTAATTATTAAATGTATTATAATGATTGAATTATTATTAATTATAATTATTACATTTATTATTATTATTTAAATAACAATAATAATAATAATAATAATAATAAACAATGACAATTAATAATATTAAATAATAATATGAATAAAAAATATTAAACAATAATACATAATATTAAAAATAATAAATCTAAGCTTTCAATTAACTCATTCTACCCATTTATCATTTGAACTGATTCATGGATCAGCATTATACTAGTAGGTGACAACAAGTGAGTGAGTACTGAGTGAATAGATAAATCATTCACAAAGATTAAAAAAAAAAAAAATTATTAAATAAAAAAAAAAAAAATCAAACATCATAATACTACTTAAAAATACAGATTTTAACAGTATGGCAGTTAAACAATTATAATTATTAAATTGATCAAAGTGACTTTAAAATGAAGGGTAAGAAAACAAGACTAATGCAATGAGAGGTTATTCATTCAGAGAGACTGCAAATGATTCATTCTTGAAGATGTTGCATGTCTGTGTTTACATTATTTTCATTATTTCATTATTTTAATAGAAAATGTTTTTATAATCATTTATTATTTGGACAGATTCATTCATCCAGAATTTGGAAGACATTTTGCTCTCACTGCGGGACTTTTCAGGGTCAAGAAAAATAAACTACAGAGTGGCAAGTTTCTTTCACGGCTTTGAAGTTACGTAAGTCTCACGTAGCAGTGTGCAGTTATGCAGTATTTATCACAATGCCTACTCTGTCTGTCTGTGAACTCTTCTCTCAGGGGTTTAAATTAGTTCCTCTCCAGGGATAATCCTGAGCTGGGGACTAACCAACCACAGCACTCACAGCTTGGTGCCAACTCAGCCACTTCACGTTTCCAAATGACCCAATTTCTCCCTCCTCTTCATCTTCCCCCTTTCCCCCTTGCTGCATTTTCTCTCTCTTATACATCATCCTCTTTTCCACCTTTCGTCTTTCTCTTGTTTTCACTGATTATTCTTTCATTCTGCTCCTGTTACTCCTAATGGGGCCTTGCTTTTCATGCTGTTGACATGACTGATAATAGGTTAGTTTTGCTGGAGAAACTGGCATGACTGTGATTGATAGCATACTCTCCCACTCTTTCTTATATATATACACATATATACACCAGAGAGAAAAATGCATATATGTAGATGTAGACATACAGTGTACAGGTTGGCCCTATTCAACATACTGCTGAGAATAAATAGAGAAATGGAGTGTGCCAGATATTACCTCTAGGGCAACCGGATTTGAAGGTGACTGTGGTATAAAGGAAAGATAAAAATGCAAATATTAAGAGAAAAGACAAGAGGAGGGAAAGAAAGAGGGATTAAAAATAATAACATAAATAGAGACATACAGTAAATCAATGCTACAGAAAAAAATTATTGCACAATAACAACAATTCGATAGAAATGTGAGAATGTTTGCAAGAACTACCAGAGAGTGGAATTCAGTCAGCTGGTAAAGAGACAACTTACAAAAAGGTACCATTCAATTTTTTTTTACATGGTACCCTGTAATATCTAGTTTAAAATACCTTAAAGGATTATTTAAATTAGCAATGCTCTGATATCAAAATTCCAGCTTGTACCCCATTAATTTGCCTAATTAAACAAACAAAAAAAAAATTACATTTAAATTAATAACATTTAAAGCTAAAATCAGTTGTTAAATGCTACAAATGCATTTAGACATTACAACATAATGTACAGAACTAAAAAAATATATATATTTTTTTGTTGTTGCTGAGATTAGCTAAATGTTACATTTAACAGTGTTATATTACTGTTTTTAAGAACTAACTTTAGGTGAGCTTTTGATGACAGCAAAGTTAATCTAAATAAAAAAGGAGGGGAAATGATCATGCACATTTAAATGTAATATTTTTTTTCATAATAATATATATATATATATATATATATATATATATACACACTGTATATTATGCATGTAGTTTTATCAACCTTTGAGAAATGAGAGAATATACATTGAATATTTGTATTTAAAAATATATTTTAATTTAATTTGTAAAAGGATTATTTAAATAAACTTGTTATATATTTTTACTTGTTATTTTGTATTGGCTAATTAAATATTAGCCAATACAAAAAAATATCAGATAATCTAATATTAAACGATAAGTGATATGCCACTGTATAGTGCATCCACATTATGGTATATAAAAATGGTAATCATTCATTACGGTATTTATCTGATATCATCATCATTCTAAAGTATTTTCCCAATATGCTTTTGGGACACGTGAGCAAGCAAATATAAGATATTTCAAGTCTCTTATGCTCCCCAAGGCTGCATTTATTTAATCAAAAAATACACTAAAAACAGTAATAATGTGAAATATTATTACAATTTAAAAGAACTGTTTTCTATTTTAAAATATTTTAAAATGTAATTTATTTCTGTGATGGCAAAGTTGAATTGTCATTGCTCCATTCTACACGTCACTACTTAGAAAAATTATAAAACGTGTATGACAATGGTCTGTTTTTGGATTTATTCATGCATGTCTCTCTGTGTGAGACCAAGGCGACGCACATACCAGCATGAGGCATCTTATTTTTTGATGTGTCAATTTTAAAGCCATGTTTAATGAAGCAGAATGCTGCCATTATGTGCTCATGCAGAATCATTAGTCACCTCTAGCATTCCACACCATCACACCTGAACCCTAATCCATAACAGTCCCTGTTCAAAAACACACCTCGCGTTACCCTCAGCCCGCATGGATGAACACCGCTACCCACTGAACGCTGAAATTTAAACATTATCACATACTGCGCAGTGTCAACTTTGCTATTTCTTGTACGCACAGTATGTCTGAAGAATGAATCCACATGCCGCACATTCTCAGAACTTCATAACACAAACGTTCTGAGAATTGCACTTAACTGTACTCTGTCATTTCACTGAATATGGAGTTTGTGTTTCAGCAATGGCAGCAGGAGTTTAATTTGCTGACTCCAGTTTTGTTGCTCAGTTTTAAATGGCCCATGTCTATTGGGAGCTCACACTGGAATAACATTATTGCTTGACTTGCCTTTTGGTTGTTTCTGAGAAAAAAAAAGCGAGGAAAATGTGCAACGCAAAATCAGGCCTTTTTGAAGCACAGTAAGCATAATTGAGCGTAATAGACTATGACGGTTCACCTCAACATTACCCCCCCCCCCACACCCGCCAAGCAGCGATTAGGAGAGAAAATTGAAAAAAAAGAAAAGAAAAAAGGTGTCTCGCTTTCTTTTGACAAATGCCATGAAGGACAGCGAGCAAGAAAAGAGGCCAAGAAAACATCAATAATGACTTTTGCTCTCTTGTCTCAGGCCTGAACATTGACGGACAGCATTTCGACACATTTGCAGTTCGTGTCTGAGAAAGCTAATTTACTAAGACACAATGAATTGCTTCCTTATGATAATTATGACTCATGATATACTGTAAACAGAAGTAAATAAGCTGTTGAAAATGGGTGGCATTGTGTAAGCACGTATAATATTGAAATAATGTGAACCCGTGACCTTTCGAAGAGTCTTGAATACATTAAAAACCATCTGGCATAATTATGCAGATGGGAATTATGCATAATGTATAGTAGGCTACAGTACATTACTCTGCATGCAATCATGCAAACATTCTCCTAGCCTTTTCCTAGCCTTGGAGCTAAAGAAACACACAGAAGAGGTGTTTGTGTTCCTGTTTTGCTGCAAGCACGAATTTGAGATTTAATTATGCGACTTTTCATTATAAAGCTTTATTATGGACTTTGAATTTACTCCGGCTGTATTACTATCCATTTTTTATCTTAATTAAAATGTTTAATGATCATCTTCGAGACATAGTCTGGTAACAAGATGAGACTCTGCCCTAGGGTTAAGTTCTTTGGCTTAATTAAAATCCATGCAATGATGTGGCCGAACTGTTCCTAAATACATGATCCAAATCTTTGTCTTCATGACAGCCGTTCATTAGGACCTTATTGGTTCGAGCTTATTTATGTCACAATTCGGAGCTGTAATTACATTCATGAACCTTGCGATCAGCTGTCACTGCCGTGTTCAGAGTTCATTCACACTTAATGAACAAAGTTAGAATCAACCTCTCAGACACACTTGCCTGACCTCTGGCTGACCGGGTCAAATGCTGGATCAGTACACAGACACAGTGCAAAGGGGAGAGCAGGGCTAGCGTCACACTTTTTACTCAAGATCAATTTCTGTATAGACACAAACATTAAAGTCTTGGCTACAAAAAGGCTATCGATTAATTCCACTGAAAAATAAAACAGTTCATTGATCTTTTGTGACAACATGCCCCAATAGCTGGCAGCGCTGTCACACTATATGTGGTAAACTTTCTCAATGGAACCAGCCTATTATAGGCTTCTAAACAGTAAAATAATTATGAAAAACAAATTCTGAAAAAATAACAAAAATGTATAAGGTAATGTCCAAAACATTTTTTCACAATGTACAAATTGTATAAAATGATAACTTGTGACAATGTGTCCCAATCTAAATTTTAGACAAATAAACATACTAAAAATAAGAAAAACGAGACAGTTTAAAAAACACTAGAGATGGCATTGTTGTTAACTAAAACTATCATTAACTGAAATAAAGCAGAAACAAAATAAGACAAATATGAAAAATAAAGATTCAATTTGAAAAATAAAAAATACTACAATTACTAAAGCAAAAAAAGTAATAAAAACAAAAACTAATAAAAATGACAAAAGCATATAATAAAACGACTAAAATTTAAACAAATATAAATAAAAGCTTAAACTATTAATAAATAGGCTAATAGTATATAAATAATATTAAACTAACACTGGCTAAAGAAAATACATTTATTTCTTTAGACTTTTGACGTAAAAACCTTATGTGACAACTAGCCCCAGTAGTTTTATAACCATACTGATATCTGTTCAATGCATGAAAAAACAATAGGTCTTAAGTAACATATGTTTTTCCATCACTTTAACTCATCAAGTTAATGTAACCAATTTCAAATTCTTTTTTTAGGTTATGAAGGATTCAGCCAAATTTTTTAAATCAGTTTTATATAATGCAAGTTGAAATGATACAGGCAGTTTGATTACTTAAGCATTTAAGGCAGCAACTGAATTTAAGTTCATAAACTGAAGTAGATAGAAATGTTTTACATTGTGCACTCATAGAAAAATGCTGTTCCAGACAGTCACATTCACAGGAACACTTGTACGGCTTAAACCAAACACTTCATCAACATGCTCATCTCACATGCTAATCCAAACATATTTAGACAGATTATCATCTACTCAGATTATCAAAGGAGGATGAAGGGTCACTTTCTACAGTCAATCCACACATTCTCTCAGAGGAGAAGGAATTGATTTTAAAAAGATCGACTCGAGTGGTTCTGGATTGTACGTTTTTCTCTCCTCATTCTGAAGGTAAGCTAAAAAACAATGTAGTAAGATATTAGAGGCATCTTGCATAAACTCTTTCAACTCGCAAGAAGCTCTTTTGTGGTTGCTAACGGGCCTAATTTACTTCAAACCTCACTAACAACAAAGCATGTTCAGCAGTAACATATCAGGCACATGGTGACAGCCATAGCGGCAATCTTTTACAAAAGCTTTGCTGTATTAGTTCAGAAACTGACAGGAAGGGAAGGAGTCAGACTGTAATTACTGAAACATACGCGGGAAATAATTACACTTATTTTGAGGACATGAATGACAGCCACAGAGGAGTGATGAGCCTTTGAAGGCAGTCAGTCAGATGTAAAGTTTGTCTAGATGTAAACAGCAGCTACTCTAAACGCAGCAGCTGATAGTGGATTGTCAGGGGCTGCCAGGCCGAGCAAGATAAATCCCATCGCTGCGTGGCCGTAATGGCAAAGGAGGGGGCCGGCCTCATTTCGGCACCATGACACAAAATCGGTAATGGGGATCGATCACGCCAGTCTGAGCGTTCCATGGGTATTGTTCTGTGGCTTGTTTTCAGATGTAACCCAGGAAAGTTCTTGCAATCTGTGATTGATCTAGTGCCAAAGGCCTGTGATGGATCTCACGAGGAGATCACAAAACAAGGCAGAAATACTATAGTGAACAAGGGGCTTTAAACTGCTTTATACTGTACATCCTTAGCACACAAACTTATGCTATTCAATAGAAATTAGAAAATTGTCCTTTTCAGTAAGGACACATTAAATTGATCAAAAGTGACAGTAAAGACTTTTACAACAATTTTTATTTCAGATAAACGCTGTTTTATTTTTAATCTTTGTATTTATCGAAGAATCCTAAAAATGTACCACAAAATATTAAGCAGGACAATACTAAGAAATGTTTCTAAAGCACTAAATCGGCATATTAGAATCATTTTCTGAAGGATCATTGTAACAGTTGTGTCGAGGAAGGCACACACAGATGTTGATAAATTCAACAAGTAGTTTAATAATATCCAGGAAGAAGATAATCCACACAGACGAGGGGTTGACACACACCAATTCCAACGTAATACCGGACTGAATACACAGAATGAACTAAGTAGGGGTGCTAATCAGGGACAGACAGGTGAGGAGGATCAACTAATAATGACATAACGAGAACAGGAACAGGAACATAACCAAATATGGGCACAAGAGGGAGAAACCACAACAAACAGTCCTGGTGTGTGACAATCATGTGACACTGAAGACTGGAGTAATGATGCTGAACATTCAGCTTTACCATCACAGGAATAAATTACATTTTAACATATACTAAAAATAGATTTTAAATTGTAATAATATTTCACAATATTACCGTTTTTACATAAAAAAAAAAGCCTTGGTGAGCATAAGATACTTCTTTCTAAAACAGACCCCAGACTTTTAAACAGTACTGTATGTTTTTTTAGGGACTTTAAAACTACTCTAAATGTTTTTACTCTGAGCTACTTTCCTATGCTTTAACCCTAAATATTAATTTTTTATATATTCATGATGACATTTAGTATGTTTACTAAGCCATTTCCTTAAGGTTTTACTATCCTTGCGGTACATTTGGCCCCCATAATGTAAACAAAACCTGACCACACAAATAATCTGTTATAACATCCAACATATGTTTCAACTTCTGACATATCTATGCAAGCATGTTTCTACCCTAGAATAAAAAATAAAACAAGTTATAAGTCACCATGAAATGGAAGTTGCAATAATCCTGTCTTGCTTATTGTGATGTATAATGAGTGACATGGCTTCTCGAAAGAGAAAAAGAGCGGGAAAGAAAAAGAGCGGGATTTAATTTTGTCCATCGGGAACTGATTAGATCGTTGTTGTTTTCTAATTGCTGAAATCTCATGTGAGTGACAGGTTCCGTCCTCATGCCTGGAAAACACGTCATCAGAGAAGAGGCGAGAAGTCATTTCAATGGGAGGGGAAGTCATTTTCACTAAAGATTACAAGGGAACATGAATTTAAAAATAATAATGATGATGCACACTGATAAATCATTTAGAATAAATACTGCAATACTCCATAAAAAAGAATTGTCAATTTTGATTTCATGGTGACTTTAAAATTCCATTCAATTGAATTCAAGTTTATTTGTATAGCGCTTTTCACGATACAAATCGTTGCAAAGCAGCTTTACAGGAAATTAAGTTTCAACAATATATTTATCAGTGGTGACTATGTCAAGTTGATGTACATAAAACTACATATGGCAGAAATGTACGGTAAAAATCAGTTAATGACGTAATCAAACAGACGATTACGGACACTATTAACAGCAATGATTATACGTTGCAATCAAACTTATACCAAATTTGGTAGTTTCAGGGTTGGCATCATCTGAGGTCCATCATCTCTTCTCAGGTGTTCGGTCATCTCAGATCCTTTTAAGGGTTGGATCCAGACTGAAGCTTGTGTATAGTTACCATGGGATGTCAATCCCATGGCAGAAACAGAGAAACAAATAGAGACATAATTAGTGTAGCTGCTGTTACAACCAAGCAAAAATGATTTGTTCAACCCAAGCTAAACAATAATAATAATGTGCATTTGATCGGATATAACTGCAGTACAAGATTATGAGATGCATTATATGAATGCTTGGCTAAATAAATGTGTCTTTAATTTAGATTTAAACACAGAGAGTGTGTCTGAACCCCGAACGTTATCAGGAAGGCTATTCCAGAGTTTGGGAGCCAATGCAAAAAAGCTCTACCTCCTTTAGTGGACTTTGCTATTCTAGGTACTACCAAAAGTCCAGAGTTTTGCGACCTTAGGGAGCGTGATGGATTGTAGCGAGAAGACTAGTTAGGTACGTAGGAGCTGCTAAACCATTAAAGGCCTTAGGTAAGTAATATGTATATGTCCATTTTATATATATATATATATATATATATATATGTATGTGTGTATAAAAAATGCTGGGTTAAATACAACCCAGCGCTGGGTAAAATATGGACGAACCCAGCGATTGAGTTGTTTAGAGCCAGCGGTTGGGTTAAACATTTAACCAACTGTTGGTTAAAAACAACCCAGCATGTGTTCTGTCCAATATTTACCCAGAACTGGGTTGTATTTAACTCAGCATTTTTTAAGTGTATATAGTTTCTCCATATCGGTTTTAAGGGTGTTTTCCTTGCAACTGGCTGTTTAGAAACAATATATTGTGAAAAGTACTAAACAAATAACTGAAATCAATTTGATTGTTGACATTAAAAAGTTAGAAGTTTATCAAAGTTCTAACACCAGCGACAGTTCAATAAAAAGTCTGTCCTAATGATTCTATTCAGCATTCACCTGTCAAACAGTAAGACAAAGTCATTTGAAAGCCTGTATCTGATGCCCTTGGCTTGGACAGATATCTCAATGTGATTTGAGTCTTTCAGGGTGCTAAAGATTTCTATCTCTGAAGGTCCACGTTCAATCTAATCTGCATCTGTCAGATGCAGTCATTTTTGGAAGGCCAGCTCTGAAAGGTGGCTGCCATATAAAACTTTACTTCATGAACTTTGGGTAAAAAAAAATAGGTGGAGGAATGTCACCGTTTTCAGCAAACCAATCATCTCATATGTAATTTCAGAAGTAATTACTTTCTGTGTATCACAACTCGTATCAAAAAGGTTCGGTATCTTATCGTAATTAGGGGGGAAAATGGAGCAGCCTCGTCTTCTTTGCCCCAGCACAGCTTTGGCTCTCTTAGACGATTCTATCAGTTTGTTTCATAATTATCCCCACACTCCTCTGTTAAATTATTCCAATTAGAGGAATTAGGAGCTGAAATTGCTTGTGTCAACGTGCTGATTGACAGCAATTGGTCACTTAGTTTAATAACTCTTGTAGATTAGCGAAGCAGGTTTTTCCTCTCGGTGAGAGTCACTAGTGCGCTGAAATAAATTCACCAAATTACCCAGAGCAGACGGAGCCCACGTACTGTCTTTTAGTATGTTTCATCTCATTTGAAATATGAATAATCAGTTTGCTGTGACTGTGTGCCATGAAGACTCCCAAGTAATTAGAAATTTTCTAAAGCAAGCTTTTATTAAACTACATTTTCTTCAGATTTAATTTATTGAGCCAACATACTGATTTATCAAAGCCACCCTTTTAAATACACCACATATTTAATTAGAATCAATGCAGAGGGTTTGTTTCCAAATAAAAAAAGCTCAGTTATCTCTTTTAAGACACGTAACAATCAAATAAATAAATATGTGGACATGAGATATTGATTTAAATTAAATTATTGTATAATTTATCTGTAGTCTGCATATTAAATTAAAGCTAATGCTAAGAAAAAATAGGCCATGTTGTAAAAAAACAATTGCTGAAGCAACAAGACGAACAATGCAATTGCTGCGTTTATATTAACACTGAAGTTCACAGAAGCCATTTTCACTACACTTGTAATGATACTTGAAGACCTAGAGCCCAAAGGTTAAAGAAAGGAAAGAGCTACAATCCCACAAAGCATTGTGAATGGCTACTGAATTAAAACAAGTGAGAAGGGGGTTTGGGGGATTAGAACTGCGATTGAAATCGCATTCCGCATTCCCCTTGGTACAAATCGCGTTCCGCCTTTCCATCGGTACAAATCGCATTCCAGGGTGGTCCTCCTCGGTAGAAATCCCGTTCAGGGCGGGCCCTTGAATCGTCCTAACCTCCCCCCCTACGGTGCCCCTGAAGTTGATTATTTGTATAGAAACAACATTTTGACGTTTATTCCAGAATATACATATACACAAATATATGAGTAAAGTCGTTCGAGAGTATAGGAAGACTGACTTGTCATTCACAGTGCTTCATGTGAATAGGCGGAGTTCACTTCCCCTATAGAGAAAATTAATTGGAAAAATGTCTTTTTTACTTCTGGTCTGTGAATGTTGCACTCTATGGATAACACTGTTGAGAATAAGTTGGCTTTGGACTAATTTGAGATCACGGACTAATCTGAAATTAAGCAAAATTCGCACGTTGCTATTCATTTAATATTGTTGTAGTCTAAGAGAAACTATTAAGACATTAAAGAGATTTCTTTTGGTATTTTGTTTTCTATTTGAGCTTTTTTTTTCAAACCAATGAATGGAGCATGACAGATTTACAGAGAATCCAAACACCAAGGCATTAAGAAATAAATGTTTTTGCGTGAACGATTTGCTTATTTTGAATTCATGCTTGTTGCTTGTAAGGAGCCATTGACAATTTCGGTTCTAATGACTTGTTTGATGGGCAGAGGACAGACAGAGGTTCGCTGCTTTGCTTGGGCATATTAAACTGTTGATTGTAATTTATAGGCTGTCTGTGCGCCTGTCGGCCTCCATTGTAATCTAATTCAGCACTCGGAGGAACAGTCCGTCCTCTTGGATCTGCCACTAGTGTGCGTTTGATTATGCCGTATGTCCTTCTCTTCAAACAGAAGTCTATCTACAAAGGGAAAACAATAGCATCAAACTGTTGCCATTTATGGTCATTGTAATTCCAGCCTATGACCTCATTCTGACTATTATAATGCCAGGAAGTGACCCACCGGGCATTTTCTCCACTGGAATCAGGCCTCTGCCCAACCACTGAAAACTAGGGTAAAGCAGGTTGCAGTAACTTGGCTGGAAAGCTACTGTTATGTTTTATACATGTCAGCGTCAATGGACTGGACATGGTTGCATGAATGTTACATGAAGAATTGTGTAACTACAATGTCAATGTGGACAAACTGATACGAGATGAGAAAGAACAACACGAGTAACATCTAAAATCTTCCTTTTCTCCTTCTCGTTATCTACTAGCATGTCTCAGAGGAGTAAAACATCATCAAAAGAAAGGTATGGGTGGCTCTAAATCAATATTTGCATTGGTTGCAGTGATGTGCGGTGTGGTCACTACAGCTCTTCTCTTCCTTTAGCAGCTCCTCTCGTCCTCCATCCACATCAGACACTCATCCTCCACGCTCTGCTCTTCGTAATTCCTCCAAAGACTCGAAGAACTCTGGTCACAGGGACTCATCTGGCAGCCAAGGACACCGCGGCAGTAGATCTTTCAGCCAGAATTCTGCTATTGCTGCGGCATATACACAGTACCTCAACGCTCTCTTTGGACAGGTGAACTAGAGTAGATCTCTATATGGATTCTTGCTGGTTTTGTCGAGTGATCTACATTTAAATGATTGCAATTTTGTTAGACAGGTGATTACAAAACTAATAAAAATAGAAACCAGAACATACTACGGTAATACCATGCTATTCCGCAACGTACCTTTGAGCAACATTTAAATATGGCATTGACCCTTATATTATAGTATTATAATATATTTTAAATCAGATTTGTAAAAAGCAATTTTAACGTTTCATTTTAGTAATTTAAAAAATTTAAACGTATTTCAGTTTTTGCCAAACCAGCATCTCTAATTCTAATAATCATTAGTGTTTCAGTTTTTCATCTAATATTTATAATATATTAAATTATAATATATTGAGATATAATATCTAATATTTTATTTTAGCTTTATTTCAGTTATCGAACAACACTGATTTGGGATCATGGTATTACCATTTGATACCATCACTGCACCATATCACCATATTGCTGAAAAAAATTAAAATAAATAAAAATCAGTCCATCCTACACAGGTCTTAGCTGGCTTAAGATAATCTCCTATCTTGGCCAAACTGGTGTTTCGCTGATTTAATGCGTGTTGGTCTTCCAGACTGACCAGGTTGAAAAGTGCCTAAAACCAGCCTGAGAGATCAACTAAAACCAGCTAACTAGCTTAGAATGGTTTAATATGTTTTTAGACACATGGATGTTTCTATAGCCATCTTAGCTAGTTTTTTTTAATAATGACTTATTTTTCATTATTTAAACTGGTATATCCAGGATGGCACATCAATGCATCTTTATTTAGCATGAAGTCAGGTTCATAATCTATGATATGTCTGCTGAGAAAATATTGCTGCCTGTCAAAACACTACCTTCCTCCTCAATCAGGTCAGTAACAAGTGCCAAGTCAAATTATTTTGGTACACTGAAGCTCAGACCTAAGCTAGCATCTTGCTTCTCCTTTTAAAACTGATGCAATAAATCTGTCACGATATACTAAATCATAGTCATTTAAACTCAGAGGCGCTTGATTATATTTTCAAGAGTACATCTGGAGATCAGAGAGAGCCAGTGTAAGCCAGAAAACGGAGAGGCTGTAGAACAGTAAGAGAGAGATAATGGATAGAGTCTAAGAGACAAACAAGACAAAGGTGCTCCGACACAAAATGGAGAATATACCAATGTATGCACAGCCTAAAGCTCCATGGCTTCTGATCAGCAGGATTGGAGGGATGAATGAAATAAAAACAGATAGACAAGGGACCCTATTAGCATATATCCAAGGGTAAATAGCTTGAAGCAACTCACCAAGTTGCATATCTGCTACCTCTGCCAGAGAAGTCTATGAGTAATGCATTATTTTTAATAATACATATGTGTTTTTAGGGAATTTGAAAGGTCAAAAGTCCAGTGAATGCAGCGAATGAAACATTTGAAAGACAGCAATGCCCTTGGGCACCAGCTTTACAAATCAATTAGAAAAAGTTTTCATATACGTATACCCATGCCACATTGGATTAATATCACAGTTACAAGGTTATCTAGTTGGCCAAGCGCAGGAACAGTGTCGTTAGGTGAAATTAAAGTTGATGCGTGTCATTTGTTTTGATGCTAAAATACTTTATGTCGAAAGTAAGCAATTTAAAGATTATTTATGGTGCTATCAAAATATAAAGATGATTTGATTAAAAATACAGACCAATCTGACACAGAAACACTGGCTCAACCAATAGTATGAGTTTGGGGTTATCCAACTATCTGTTTAATGAGCTACATAGAAGACAGGAAAGATAATAAAATAACATGTACTAACATATACCAAATACTAAACTGATCAATAATAAATACAATTTAGATACAGTTAAGAAAGCCAAGACTCCAGGGGGCCCAAGCAATATGTGGGACAGGCCAAAAATCACCATTTTAAGATGTGAACCAGACATTTTTATTTTAGGTAACTTTCATGCTAGGTTAATTTGGACCTATGGTTTTTTACTACGAGAACAAAAACATTGGATTTGTTAGACAGAAGGGTGTTCAGAAAACCTGCTTAAAACCGAAATTTCTAATTGCTTGAAATTTCATTTCATGAAGCTATTGGGTCAAAAAATGTTCAATAAATTATTGTAATGTCAAAGACTGTGCAAAATCTGTTTCTCACTATACAGCGAAGCTACAGGCCGGGTTTGCTTAAAAAAATGTTACATGAAAAAATTAAACTATTAAACATGCATGCATTTGTATGTTTATGCCTTAGTACATATGCATCTATTTCTGAAAGTGCTAGAATATACTGCATATTTGTTTGTAATTAAGTCAAACATTCCAGTCAACTTTATTTGTATAGTGTATGTGTATTTGTATGATTTTAACATATTAAAGCATGCATATATGCATGAACCTAAATAAAGCTGCATTCGAGGATATTATTTTCGAAATGCAGCAATAATATAGTTTTTAAACCGTTTCTCTCCTAAACGTTCTTTCTCTTTTTCCTTTAATATACATTGCCCCTTAACCATATATGTATTTTATGTTTGCAAAACGAGTTAATTTTTCCCCCTGAATCTCTCTGCAGTTCTTTGTTTGTATGAGCGTTGACGTGAGGCATGGTAGGGCATGTTATGGTGTAATCCAATTATACAATCCCCCCCCCCCCACTCTATGCGTCATTGTGCCACTGAGCAGCTTTGATAAGCGTGCTAACATAAACCTCAGTTATTAGTGATTAAAAATGGGCGATGTCTCTAAGGACGTTCAGCTCTCATGCTGTAATAATTTCCATATTTAGCTGTTTTTGTGTCACAATTTTTTTTCCTCACTGTCATTTTGCTCTCTCATCTCTCTTGTCCTTCTACCTCTCTCTCTCTCCCATTTACTTTCACCAGGACAGAGATTTACTGCCAGAGGAACTAGATGGTATGTACAGAACATGCATATTTAATATCCGAGCCAGTGCACAGCGCCTAGACAGACACAATACAATTGCGACAACACATTCAGCATAAGATAAATAACTGACAAGATTCAATAACATCTGACACAAATAAATTTGATTAAAAATGGATTGGTATTGTCATGAATGGTGAATGGCGTACGGAGGATGAAGACGTAAGCAGCATTAATAATACCAGAGCAGTGAGTCAGCCTGTGCTGATGGTCCTATACCCGCTTAAGCTGCACGGTCCTATAGATTATATAACTGGTACAGTATGTGGCATAATG
Organism: Schizothorax lantsangensis; assembly: GCA_027422415.1. NCBI lineage: Eukaryota > Metazoa > Chordata > Actinopteri > Cypriniformes > Cyprinidae > Schizothorax > Schizothorax lantsangensis. The sequence goes on along the minus strand of CM049851.1, from coordinate 8,724,922 downwards.
TAAATGTCCTAATGCAATCATAATGTAAAGTTTTTGTTTCCTGAAAGATTTTACTGTATACAAGATTTGTAATTTTAGCTACCCCGTTACAGAAATGTGTCTAAAGTCAGTTTAAAACCCTGATCTGTGTGATTTTGTAATTTCATTAACATTAAATAAACATGTAAATTAAAAAGGAGTAGCACATTACAATTAACAACAGAACACAATAAAAATAATACATTTTAAATACTAAACTAATAAATAATAATACAATTTGGATAGATCTAAGAAGACTAAGACTACTATTGTGGGACAAAATCCCCATATATATATATATATATATATATATATATATATATATAGGTAACGATAATAATAAATAAATAAATAATATATATATATATATATATATATATATATACACACATACACAGTATATGTGTGTGTGTGTATATACACACAAAACAAACACAAAACACTCCATTCAGAGTAATACCTAAGCCAAATACTATATACTGCAATTTGAAGAAAAGTTGGCAGTGTGATTAAATGTGGCTACATTTCTTTTCCTTTCAGAGCTGCATGTAGCATTTAAAGAGTTTGACTATGACCAGGACGGGTATTTGCACTACAAAGATGTCGCAGACTGCATGAGAACCATGGGATACATGCCAACAGAGATGGAACTGATTGAGATCATTCAGCAGATAAAAATGAAATGTGTGTTTCTATTTATACTCCACCTTTTGACCTACACTACAGTTTAAAGGTTTGGGGTCAGTAAGATCTTTTTAGAAGTTAATATTTTTATTCAGCAAAGGATGTATTACACAGATCAAAAAGGACAGTAAAGACATTTAACTCTTACAAAAGATTTCAATATCAAATAAATGCTGTTCATTTGAACTTTCTATTCATCAAAGAATACTGAAAAAAACCTGTATCAGTGTTTCTACAAAATTATTAAACAGCAAAAATGTTTTCAAAATTGATAACAATATAAAAAAATTATTGAACAGAAAATCAGCATATTAGAATGATTTCTTAATGATCATGTGAAATTGAAGACTGAAGCAATGATGCTGAAAATTCAGCTTTGCCATCATAAATTATATCTTAAAACCTATTAAAATAGAAAACAGTTATTTTAAATTGGAATAATATTTCACAATATTTCTGTTTTTACTGTATTTTTGATCAAATAAATGCAGACTTGATGAACATAAGAGACAAACATAAAAATATCTAACCAACCCCAAACTTCTGAACAGCAGTACGTCAGTTTAAAAGTAAAGATACATGTGTCTATGTGGTGTGTTTGTGGTTATAGGGGGAGGCCATGTGGACTTTGATGATTTCTGTGAATTAATGGGGCCCAGGATGCTGGCTGAAACCGCTCATATGGTGGGTCTAAGGGAGCTGCACTGCGCTTTCAAACAGGTGAGTATGCACTCTAAAGTTCCCTTCAAAGGGAGCTCACTTTAAAGTGTACATTAAATAGAGAACAAAACCCCACAAACATCAAAACATCATTACCTTGTATCTTTTTCCAACCCATAAATAATATTACCTCTTCATAAACTCTGCATTCCTCTCTGCCTCTCTTAGTTTGACTGTGACGGTGATGGACGGATCACCTTTGAGGAGCTGAAGGAGTCCACAAAGACGCTGCTCGGGGAGAAACTGAAGAAGGGAGAGCTGGAAGAAATTCTGACAGACATCGACCTCAATGGAGATGGGAACGTGGACTTTGATGGTAAGGAAGGCAGCATCGTTTTTGAATGTAGTACTCTGTCGAGCTGAATAGATCATAGAACAAGTTCAAGCTCAACTCACTGAGCAGTAGACAAACAAAAAGCTGGAACTTGTATTGTAACAAACGCAAAACAATAACCATTTAACTTGTGTACAACAAATCACAATAACAATAACAAAACTTTAGAGCGCTTTCTAGTGGCCAGCATATGAAACAGCAGCAGCCCTCTTTTCACTTGAAGTAAATATGGCTCTTGGGGCCTGCTTTTCTGAGGATATATGGGTAATTTGTGTAGCCTGGAGGGTTAAAAAGAGGTTTAAAGCTGAGGTTGTCCCCATTTGAACACACAGAGACCAGCAATCTTGTACTAAAAGTGGACTGACTAAATTTTTCATATTCAACCAAATTCACATGTCCTCAGAATGACATTTTTATAATTGGACCTCACTTTTAAAACCAGGTTAACTTTGCTCTAGGGGTAACTGCCATTCTGTTTTAACCTTTTGCTGTCCATATATCCCTAACCCCTTTCCCTTTCCTTGTCAAATACACAAAAAGTACTATATTAACCACAGTTGCTAGGTTAGTTAAGATATGTATCATAGTTAGTGCCCCCCTAAAATAACCATACAATAAAGTGTACAATACTGTACACTAGGGCTGCCACTAACGACTATTTTTATTTCGATTAATCTATCGACTAATTTATCGATTAATCGATTAATCTAAACGACTAATTTCCCGCAAAAAAATCATCAATTTTACTTAAGAATATTTTATTAAACCAAATTAAATCCAAATTTCTATGAAATCCTTTTTTAAAGCAAAAGTAAAGTGCAACATAGAGTGCAAGAAGCAAGTGTCCATCTCATCTCAGTCCAGATCTCTGAAATCAGTTCAGTATTATAGTGTAAGAATGACAACATATCCACGTGTTCTAGTCTAATAATAACATTATAATCAGTATTTTAAATAAAGGAGAATTTACCAGAAATATTATTTACCAGAATTTAGTTAGGAGAAAAATGTAAATGTGCGGTATTTCTGAAAAAGAAAATTAATGGAACCATTAAAATGGAATCCAGAAAATAAGAATTTGGTAAAGATAAAACTGTAAAACTCAATTAATTAGACAGGCTTTTTGAATAATACAATTTAATTTAACCATTAAAATAGAGTATAGAAAAATGAAAATGGAAGAAAATGAATTTGGAAATAAAACGGATTTCATAGGGCTTTTAAAATGACTTAAAATGCATATATAATAGCAATGATGCAATAATAATTAGTTCAAATAAAGTATCAAAAGCAAGAAATCATATGGTTTTATTGAACAAAACTGTTAAAATACATAATGTATTATAAACAATAGAGCTAATGTACATGACGCATAACAACAAAGGCATGCAGGGGGCGCCTGATGATTATTTTTAAACATTACTGTGCGATCTAATCCTTGTTTAATATTGATCAAGCACCATTTAATTCAAATGTCCACTTAATCTTTAATATTTGGTCATTTCTTTAGGACAGAAATGCTATAGGCACTGTAATTAAATGAATATGTGGACATCAAAACGTGTAAACTCAGAGTGAGGGGTTGAGCTTTTATTTTGAAATCGCGATGTATTTTCCTGTGTTTGCACAGTTTTATAAATGATTTACCTTACAAATCTGATGAAATGGCGCAAGTTGCATTCCCAGATGAATGTTATAATAAACCCAAACTCACAACAACATGCAGAGATGGAGTTTGAGACGCTCCACACATGTAGATGATAAGTTTCTGTGGAACTACTGTGAACGGAGCCGCTGTGAGACGCACATACTTAACCTACACGGATGTACATAATTAAAGCGCATATACTGTGTTAGAACTGCATCGCATATAATTAATTAAATCATAGCGTTTGTGAATTCACAATTATGCTTAATTATGATTTTTAAATAGGTTTAATGTAATGCAGCCTTGGAAAATAGTCTAATAATGTGTTTTATGGATTCTGGTCCGTGAAATGCGGCACTTCCGGTATTTTGCCGGTTAGTCGACGCGAGCAAAATGAAGTCGACGATTTTTCAAAATCGACTAGTCGACTAGAATCGACGAATCGCGACAGCTCTACAGTACACATAACGTACATATCACTAAAACTCCCAGAGTAAATTCACCTCAACTGTAGAGTAACAGACACCCCTTACAACCTTTTTATTTACTTGATTTTTAATTAAAATGAGCTATAAACGAAGGAGCTTGTTCATCTTGACTTGTTAATCACAGCACAACAACAAATGCGTCTGCTTACCTTACTCAGGTAACAATCTTCATCTTTATCTCTACTAAGTTACAGTATATTGTATGTATGTGAACCAACTTTGATAAAGCAGTCCAAGGAGCTCGAGAAAACAAGCCGAATGTGTTTCAAGAATTGGATAAATATGTGAACTCCTGAAGTGACATTTTAGGGAAAATCCTAACACTTTCTCTGCACGAAAACAGGTGTAAGTCGAAGTAAACTAGTCGACTAAATAAAGACTATGAGCTTACATTAACTGACAGTTTTGTCTCTGTTTTCTTTCAGAGTTTATCAGGATGCTGTCTCTCCGATAGCTGGATGTTTGGTGTTTTTTCATACCTGAGAGCTCTCAGTCAAGTTGTTGAATACCTTGTGTATAAACTGCGGATATTTATGTAGAAATGTATTCAGTATGTATTTGTATTCAATAAAGGTCTGCTACTGTGTGAGAATGTTCTAGTTGTTCGATGCAGGACGGTGGATTATCTAATAAGTAGAAAGAACAGGACAACAAGTCTGCGAGTTATGAAACATGCTGCTGTTGCACAACCAGTGACGCTGCTGCGACCTAGTGGAGAATATAGGTAACGATAATAATTAGAATAATACTAAATATTATTTGTTAATTATTATCTAATAGTAGTAATAATATAATATAATTGTCAGTAAAAAGAAAATTAATGATAATAATAATGTATTAATATAATAATAATAATAAGAACGGTAATAATTATTATTTTTATCTAATAAAAACAATAATAATAAATCAGGCTCCAGCATCCCTGCAAGTGGTTTGGAAAATGGATAGATAATAATGATAATAATAATAATACAATAAACACAGCTACAATGAAAAAGATGTGCATTTTATTTGAAAATTGACAACTTAAATATTTGAGCAGAGCTATAAAAAAAATATTTTTCAAAACAAAATGATTTACATACAACAAAGCCATTAACTGACATTTTACACACTGAAAGGATTTTGGCCAAGAGGCGAATTAAGTCAATTAAACCACAGAATTAATTCTCCATCAACAGGAATGCAAAAACCCAAGCCGATGCATTATACCATAGGAGCAGAATGCAACAAGGTATTATAAGGCAAAAGTTAGTCTGCACACAACAAGCACCACACAGGTATGAGCTAGTGAGTTAGCATTCATAACTGCCAATATGCAGAATGCTTGCTGGGTCTCCTTTCAGTACGGTGCTGGTTGCAGCCAATGATAGTTGTTGTTTTTTTACTTGTTTACATCTGTCAAAATATTGCAAGTTTCCCTTTGTTTACACAAATAAAATACATCAATATCTCAGCATCATTCTTAAAAATGACTTCTAAAGAATTTGACAAAGAGCAGCTTGTAAATAACAGAGACACTTGCAATATGTTGACATGTTGATTTTGCTGTTTTGACTGACCAAAGCAAACCCACAGCAAATGAATGATACGTCTGAAACTAAACTATTGAGATATTTGGAAGTCCTAATTATTTCCCCGGCAGAAATAAATCTATGCTAAACAGTCTCGTGCCCATCTCTGAGACAGGACGGGACAGTGCAAGCTTCATTAACATCCATTACTGCAAAAGTAACACAAATGAATATAAGTGCATAGTCAGAGTTTTCTCTGTCTTGGGCAACTCAGCTGTTGTGCGACAGCGACTTCTTGTGCGAAAGCTCGGCTGGATGCTCGGAAGCGATATTTCTGCTTTTGTTTTTCCAGAGTATTAAGTTAAGAAGAAAATATATTCAAAATGTTCTTGCCTTCTACCTTGGTGCCCAAAAATCTACCTTGAAGATTTAGTTTTTGCAGATGCTCCCTGTCACTTAACACACACACACACACACACACACACACACACACACGGCGTGATCATGTTGAAAATGTTGGAAAGCTCTCCAGCAATATTTCTGCCCTCAAAGCACTGTATGGAGGTTATGGGCATTAGACGGAAAAGTGATTTGAAGTAGATTGTTTCTCCTAAATGAGAACGGACAGGCTGTTCAACAATAAATACTACAGAGATCCGCACAAAGAAAAGTCAGATGTGATGAACAGATCGCTATGAAACAACGAAAAACACTTTGTTCTTATAACTTTCTCTGCATGAATTACATCTAAGTCCACAGAGAGAAATCTGTGTCGAGCTGTCAGTGGAGTCTCCTTGAATTCTCATTAGTTCTTCATCAGTCAGCACCATAGAGTGTTTGAATGTTGGCCAGCAGAAGGACACAGACATTAGCTGGTGGAAACAGAGTTCTTTGTGGAAGCTCTAGTCGCTGGAAAGTTTCTGCAGGTAGGTGAGGATGTGCTGGATCTTGACTAGCCGCTCTTTTAGTGTTGTCATGGAAAGGACAGACAGCTGGTAACGTGGATCCACAGGAAGAACAGCTAGCAGCCACCAACAGCATGCTGGACCATTAGGTGTGGCCTTGAAAACAAAGAAATAAAGAGTGTTAGTGTCTTGTGTACATTTAAGGAGTCATATCCTAGAGACGCACAACATATCAGTTCCTTAATGGTTCTCAGCTGATTTTTATCAGTTGATATTGGAAATATATTTCAGCCGATATTAGTTATTTAATTGTGCATTCTCTTTTCCTCTGTTTTACATTTAGATTACCTTTACCGTCAGTATTATTTTAGTATTATTTATATACTATTACAGAAATGTAATATAGTATTAGTAATTTTATGTGCTTGTCATTCTTATTCAGATTTTTTTAAATATTTCTACTTAGCTTTCATTTATGTTTATTTCAGTTTTAGTTTTAGTAATTTTAGTATGTCAACCTAAACTTATTCTATTTCACTTCGCCAAGGCAACATTTGTATTTTTTTTAAAATATTTTTAGGTTTAAAAAGTTTCATCTAATATTTATATTGTATTTTATTTCAGCCTTATTTTAATTAAACAAAAACATTTTTTAATAGTTTTAATTTTATGTAACAATAACAACACAGCATCTAATACTCACTTAAAGTTAATTTTCATTAAAAACAAGTTCTTTAAAAAAAATTAAACACTATTAAATGTAATATTTAGCTAATGTCAAAAATGAATTTCAATTAATAGTTATACTTTACATTAAAATGTTGTGATGCCTAGCATTTAAAACTACTGAATTTAGTTTTTTTTTCTTTTTAATTTATTTTGACAATATATTATTTAATTTTAATAACCGATTCTCGGTTATCCATAACATAACAAAAAACAAATAATTATATAAAAATAATTTTCGGCTCATTGGTATTGGAATTATTCAGTCCTGTTTTCACCTCAACAGCAGCCAGATCAAGTTTCTGAACACCACTGATGTGATGTTTTACAGCTCTTTTTCAACTCAAGAGAAAGTTCTGAGTTACACAGAACATTAAACTTTTCTTTAATCTGAAAAGATCAAGGAAATTATGACTCCTCATAATATGACCCCTTTAATATCAGGCTTTCTTTTTGTAAAAGAGAAATGATGAGTTAAACTAAATGCTGACGAAACTAGCTTGAACATCTGTACAAATCCTATTTGTACTCAGAAATCACAGGTCAGGCCCTTCAAATCGACCATATAAGGCTCGGCTACGTTCATGAAGCTTACACAACCATAACCTCCCTCTGTTATTATTCAAAGCATAGCGTCTCTCTTTGGGACAAACACGCTAATATGTTTACCAGACAGTGTGCGCGTTTGCGAGAGCTGCCAGATTCACTTCCGTTCTTTCTGACACATTTATGATGTAACAGCACTTATGCAAACGCAACCCTGAATGCACTTTGACCTACTTCCTCCCGTCCAGACTGCTGTAGGGCAAAGAAAGGAGAGAGACAAAGCTTCTCTCAGTAGTAGGGATTAAGAGAGCGGGAAATACCTGGATGTCAACCTCTCTCTCTGGCATTGGCCCAAAATGCTGCAGGATCTGGTTCCGGAAGCGGTTCTCTAGGTTCTGAAACCATTTACGGGCCTGGTCGTACACCTGATCATGTAACACTTGTAGCTTCTCCAAATCCTCCTCCTCATTGACCTACAATGCACAAAATTGATCAATTCTCAAGCTTTTTTAAAAGTCTCTTTACGTTTAATTTAAATTCTGGTCAACATAAACTATAGAAGGACATGTGGTTTTCAAAAAAGGTATTTCTGTTCCTGCATAATATAAAAATGTGAAAGTATAAAAATTAATATAATTACATAATAAAACAAAATCCTTATTGTTGAGCTCTGAATGCTATCATAATTATACATAGACAGATACTTTCCTACATTCCTCTACATTGCAGTAATCTAAAAATCTTTTATATCCTCCAGATATTTGATTTCATTCCACACTAGAGGACATAAATTCTAATCATTTCTTAGCAAAAATGTTTATATAAAACTATTAGTTGGCTTTATTTTTTGTGATTTTTTTACTACTTATAAAACTAAGGTGCTAACATTTTAATAAATGTTCTTGGCATAAATGTTTCTAAAATCTTTAAATAAAACTACAAATTAATAACAAAAAAAATTAGTTGGCTTTATTTTTTTAATCATTTTTCATACTAAGAAACCTATGGTAAATAAACTATATTATATTTAGTATTTATAGTATACTATATACTACATATTGTATATCTTTTCCTGCATTCCTCTACATTACAGTAATCAAAAAATCCATGAGAATTGCATACTTTCATATCCTCCAGATACTGGATGTTGGCAATACTGTATCCATCTCTCATTCCACGTGAGATGACGCGAAACCTCTTTCCTCCGATTGTATCCACAACAGAGCGCCCATCTGGGAGGAAATGCACGCTGCGGATCTGGAGCATGCAGCCGTAGTCCACAAACCTTCATATATCATAAAATATAAGTCAGCTACACAATCCACTCACGGTCCCATGAGATCACATATAAGCACACACTTACCCTTTCTGGGGGTCACTGATGCACATGCCAAACTGACGTGTCCCGGTTTCCATGCAGCGTCGGATCATGAGACGGTATCGTGGCTCAAACACATGAAGGGGGCAAGGCACAGTGGGGTAGGCCATGGTACAAACAAAGATGGGCACATTCTTTGTTAAACTGAGGGAAAGACAAATAACATAGAGAAGAGATTGAGTGTGATTTGTAGATTAGATACAAGGACTTATGCAAATATACCACAGTGTGATACAATTCACTGAATTAAATACTGAACAAATGAAAGGTACATCTCATTTCTTTATTTTTCTCTTTTATTTGGAACTGGATAGATGGAAACCAAAAGATTATGCATAACAAATGAATATTAAGTCTGGCATCAGTGCAAAAGCAGCTTCACATTATGTAACGCTTCAAAACAAAATGATGAATCTGATTGGATGAGCCACAAATGAAGCAGTTGTGTGAACTTACTCTGAGAGCTCTTTTGTTTCCTCTGTATGCAGCTTCAGTCTTTCTGAATGTTCCCTGGATAGATACTGCTTAATGATGTTATCCAGCACTTGTGTGATTGTGTACTTTCTGAAGGCAAGATACTGTATGAAGAACCAAACAGAGGAGGAAGAGAACCGCAAGAGAGAGAAGATGAGGAAGAAGAGAAATGCAGAAAGAATTGGATTGGTTACTAATGCCCAAGTCATTTAAAATGTAATTGAAAGCATGAAACAATGTATAAAAATTCCATGACAGTGTACAACAATAAGGATCACAGAATGGTCTGATGTGATAGTCTTGAAAGCATTAGTTAAAATTAATATTATAAAGAAATCAGTAATGTTAGGATACTATGCAATAATTTTTTTTAGCAAAAATGGTTATGGACTATAAATGCAAATTAAATACAAAAAATATGTATATAAAATTATTTTATTTATTTTTATTATGAAAAATGTTAATATTTTTCATAAAACCTATGGTGCTAAATCTGAAATAAATTGAACTTATTTAAATAAAATGCAATAAAACACAATTTTATGAATTAATGTAATTTAGTTAAATAATACATTTGACCTTGTTGTGCTCTGAATGCTATTATAATTAGTTGATTGTTGCTTGCCATGCAAATGCTGTGATTTTGAGACAAACCTCTTTCAGGCTTTCTTTGCAGAGAGGGCACTGGGGATTGTGGTCTAGACAGCGCTCCAGACAGTTTTTGCAGAAAGTGTGGCCACAGGGTGTCGTGACTGGCTGATAAAATAATCTAGAAAAGAGACAGGAGATGATCTTGAGCTATATTAAACAGTGACTGACACTTTCAATTTCAGGGTGAAAGCAAGCACGCATCACTGACACATATATGAACCTGTCGTCTGGCAGCTGAGGCTTTTTTGTTTCCTGAGGTAAACATTACAGGCTCTATTAGTTTGTCTACTACACATGCACTATGCAATTTGTAAGATAAGCTATTCTAAAACCCTGTTTACAACTGGTTTTTAAAATCCATCTCAAGTCTTATCACAAGTGGACAATGCCACAGTCTTCACAATACCAAGTTAAAAGTAGCTGATATCAATAACAGTGAAATCTTGTGATTTCAGCTACCAATTTTGATACCAAAGCCACAATTTGACATTATATAAAACATTAACTATTTTAATCAAGTCAATTAAAAAACGATTGAGAATTCTGCAAGAAATGTTAGTTTTTTTCTTCATAAAATAAACTGTTTTTCAGAAACTAACTTGCTATTAAACATTCCTTTTAAAAGTTACATTTTGACATTATATAAAATATGAACATTTAATCATATTTAGACATTTAAAATATTAATTTAAAAAAAAAAATCAATTGAGATAACAATTGAGAATTCTTAAAGTTTTTTTCATAAAATATATATTTTTAGGAACTATTTTGCTATTAAACACATTCAATCAAATATTAACATTATACAAAATAGTAACACATTAAAATAAAAAAAGCAAATACATTTAAAGTAATTGAGAACTCTGCAAGAGATATCTTTATTTTATATTCTTTATTCTAAAGCTTATATGGGAGAAACAGTGCACTGATTAATTGTACTTTCCTCCTTTTCTTCTTTATTAGGCTTTTAGTTGATTTGACTCTAGAAACACACACTCTTCCCTCACCTCATACAGAGAGAGCATTCAAAATCATTTGGGTCCAGCAGGTCTTTTGGAAAGGTTCGATGCGACTTGGTTTCCTCAGTAACCACAGGAGTAGCTGCACTGGCAGTCGCTGAAGGAGAAAGGTTGAAGAGCGGAGAGATGAGGACACCACTTTATTTAGGGCAAACTCAAACTGCAGACATTTTCAGCTGATGATAGTAATGCATTCTGCTCACAGTGACAGTGGAAGTAAGGCAAACTCAAAAATGTACATATTTTAAACACTGACTGATCATTAGGTTGCCTGAACAAAAAGTGGAGTGGAAAACTACCAGCTACATTATAGTTTGGCTGTCATAAAAATGTTCAGATGTGCAGTCAATACAGTATTTCCGTGGCTTTTCAACCTTGTGTTGGCATCACGTTCTTATCAGGCGAGACGACTTACCTACTTGCTTTTTGTATTTACTGCTGTGGCTATAAGCCATGCCAGGCCCTGCTTCAGACACAGAAAGCTTCCTCTTTAGCAGCACGCCTTTTTCTGGGTCACCCAACTGAGGGGCGGAGCTAACTCTTTTAAGCCCCTCATCTACAGATCCTGCTATCCTGTGAGCATGAAGTGAGTGAGCTCTGCTCAGGCCGGAGCGCTCCAGACTTTCAGACCGACCTGGTTTCTGCAGACATAGAAAAATGAGGTGTTAAAGTATTAAGAACCGCTAATGTCACTGTCAACTAGAGATCTATGTCTGAAGCTCATTTAAAATACAAGGTGCTAAAGGATGACCAGCAAACCTCTGAGGTTGTAGGGGGCCGGTGGGGAGATGCTGCATGCGTGTCAGACTGGTGCTGGGCTTGCAACTGGGTCTGCTGGTCTCGATCCTGGCCCTTGGACACCTGGGTTTTACTGCGCAAGTGTGAGGAAGTGTTGTGGGTTGTCTCTCTCAATCCAACCTTGACATTATCACAGGCCGGAGCCAACAGGTCATGCAAGATCTGAAGATGAAGAACAAAAAAGATGGGAAAAAAACAAACAGGCAGTTTAACAGAGGTTTAGAACACAATATAGCTAAGAATATACATTCTTATGCATTCAAAAGTTGTTGTTTTTTAAATTGAGTATCGATACTGAAATTCAAGTTGGTAACGTAATGTCCGATTTTCATTATCATTTCCACTGAATTAGCAGAAATTAATCTCACCAATTCCACCTCTTGTTTGGCCTGATGGAAGTTTTCATCCAATGCCAAACACTGAAGGAAGACCTGCAGAGAGTCATCTACATGACCCATCTCTTGGAGAATTTTTGCTTTCCGGAAATATCCCTGCAAGAGAGAGAGAGAGAGATATCAGAGTGAATTTAGCTTTCAGTAGCACAGATGCTGTTTTTGGGTTAATCTGACTTGAATGGGACTGAGAGTCTAGTCATGTTAATGGCCTCAAGGCTAATAACAGAGCTAGACTCTCTGAGATAAATACACTCTCGAGTGACCCACATCTCTGCCTTATCCCTACCTGTCTGTATCTCCTTATCTCACTTGTCAGCTTGGCAAACATCCTTTATACCTTAATCATGTGTTTAACACAACTACATCCCCTCAACGGGTTTTCCGATATCAACACAAGACCAAAATAAATGTAGTAAAAACTGAGCTAATTTAACAAATATAGGTCAGAAAAGAAGGTGCTGAAATTCCCATTTCAAATGAAAAGCAATCATCAGTACTGAAGAAGAAAAACATTAAAACTCATTTATGGTCAAGAATCTACAAAAAAGCAGGACTAAATAATAAGAATCCGATAGCCCTTTTCTGTGACATAATAATTAGCATTATTGTTGTGAAATCTGCTGATTAAATATGTCACCATGGTAACATTCTCTATTTGGGAAATATAGATATTGTAATTAAAAATACTGTAAACAAGCGAGTAATGTTTTGCACTTATTATCATTGTTTTAAAGCAAAAGTGTATGATTGATTGAGTGATTGCTTATCAACACAGCTATATTCATAGCAAGCAACAAGTGAATAATAGAAATAGCAAATAAATAAATAAACTATATCAAAGAAGAATAAAAATCATAAAATGATTTTTTTCAAATTTGTCTGTTTAATTTCTAAAACAAGCCACATTTGTTCCTTTATATTTATATTGTTACCATTTTACTGTTACCAAATTATTACTACATGATTTTTAATATTAATTTATTTTTTTTGAATAAGAAAATCATTAAAAAGTACATAATTTAAAAAACAATCTGGTCTCACTTCATTAAAAACATTAAGCAAATAAAAAGTAAAGAGTCCTCGAGGAGTTCAACAAATGTGTATACATGAATTTATAGGCGTTATAGTGTTACATTATAGCAGTATAACTTACAGCTATTATTGTAACTGAGAAAAAAACAAGAAAACAACAACATCTAAATATATTATAGCCAAGCATTTATATTATTTGAACACACAAGCATTTATCCTTTGAGTTATGGCTATAACATTTGGAAACTTAAGTTTGCCACCTGTTTTAAAAGCAACAATCCAGCTACTTAAATCTGTGCAAAAGCATACTGATGTACTGTAAATTAGTCATCTGTGGCAGTACGTGATAGGCAAATTCATCTACGTACCTCTGGGGATGGGGTAGCAATCAGGCAGGACTCCCAGTTTTCTAAAGCCTGACGGTACTGCTTCAGTCCTCTGTGAGCCTCGGCATGGCACACCCGCACCCACACGTTACTAGAGTCTGAGATAAAGAGAGAATCAGTGAGAGACCATGACAAAACGCAAAAGCACAGCTCTAACTACCACTTATTTAAGTATGTCTGACAAGCATTGTGATATTATACTTCAAATGGCATAGATTAAATGTGTAAGATCAGTAGACCAAGGAGAGACATTTGTGCACTGAAATGCCACAGGAATAAAGGGAGAGAGAATGTGACACTGCAGCAGCACAGCCTTTTTTCACAAGGGCAAATGAGGACACGCTAGGAGACATGAGACTACCGCACTCTGATTACACTGACTCTCTGTGATACGTTCAGGGACTTCATGGATCTGAACCAACACTTTCATCAAGATACACATCAAGAATTCAATGTGACAGAGGGTTATCAAAGAGGAAGTGCCCCAATTTTTGTGTAGAACGACCAGAAGGTTCTGACATTATGTAGTCGTTATGTAACTTCATCAACATCATCAAATATTTCCTGTCAACCACTTAACAAAGGTGATAGATTTTCATGAATCAACAGTACAAATAAAACACTGTGGGGAAAGAAGCCCCCTTGGCTAAACTTTCACAGAATGTATAAGTGACTTTTGATTTCATTCTTATTAATATTTGTGTCATTAATGTATAATACAAAATCTACTAGTCTATTTAAAATTGTGCTTTGACAATTTAGTTGAATAACTGAATAACCGATGACAGACAAAGCAGAATCCCAGTAAAAGAGATTCATCAGAAAGGTATATTTGTTCTATAACTTATATACAGGCATAATAATATTTACATATTTAAATTAATTAAACATATGTTATAATAGCAACACTATGAAATCAAACTGAATAATTTCACTCAATTTGCCTATACGTTCTAATGAAAAGTAAAAATGTCTGAAATGTACATGTAATTTATGATATTATTAAATAATAGAATGAATTACAATAAGTATTAGATATAACAATAATAATAATACTAGTAACAACATGCAATGGGTAAAAATGGGGCCTTCTGTGTCTGGGGTATAATTCACTTAAAAACTATAATTTGTAAAAATTTAGTTATCTATCTTTTTTCTGTTGGGTCTTATTAAAAAATTGGATAAAATACATCAAGTATAAATGACTGTTTTGCCCTATTATGACATTGCAGCCTTTTTAAATTCCAGCTGTTGCTAAACAAATGCAACAAATGGATTGTATTTTTAGTATTTAGGCAACATGACAGAACATTAGACAGCCCTTAGGCATCTCTGTATGGAATAAACACCAAACACCTAAATATTGTGGCCATTACATACTGTTCTACTTGTTATTATCAAACTCAGTTTGCCTCAGATTACAAAACACTCTGTGTCACGACCTGCCTTACACAACGCGTGCCGAGTGCGCACGCGCCGTGATAGCGCGTTTTGTAATACAGGCACACGCCAGTTACATGATCGCTGAGGGCGGGGCTTATACATAAGTTACGACTGTCAATCTAAATGTTGGTCAGTGGAAATCTGTCCACCCTTTTAATAAACAATATAAGACGTGTTGTGACCTAGTTACCTTGCTAATGGCGTTATTACATATCTTTAGACACAGACAAGGATGTGAACTTACCAGATTCTAATAGCTGACTCGTTAGTGCAATAGCATCGGCGTACTGTTTACTCCTCAACAGGCTTTCAGCTTCCCCTATACAATTAGTTCTTTTCACGTCTTCAGGGAACCACTTCTCTAAAAGTCCACATAGGATCACGTTCAGTCGGGGATCCCCAGGCCTCCTCCTAATGTCTTCACTGCACAGTTTGCATTTGGATAAAGTGCTATGCTGTATACATCTCCTACAATACGTATGTCCACAAGACACCGTCACGGGCTCGGCTAAGAAACTATGACAGCCAGGGCAGTCGGATTCACAATCCGGTGTCCAGTTTGGTTCACTTTTTGCTGAGGACTCTTCTGATTTCTTCTTGAAGTTGCGCAGAACGCATCCGACTAAACTGCTCAGCTGGTCCGGCCGGACTGGGCCATATCGTAGAGCCATGGAAAACATATCGACAGCCTCTTTGAGACGATTTTCCGACGCTAAAGCATCAGCTTTCGATAAAACTAGTTGACGGTGATCAACATGGTCTTCCTTGTCCCAGTCGCCTTCCGTTTCAGCTGCTATAAAAAAACTCCCCCTTTCCTCCAAAGCATATTCTTGGTCTAGTCTTCGCAACGACATGCTGGCGAGTGACATTCACAGATACGCCACCGAGAAAAATAAATAATAAAAATGTCAAAGCATTCTCGGTACAGGAGAACGAATGGACTCGCGGTCCTGAACATACAGTCGTTTTGTCCGTGAGTTACGTAAAAATAGCATCACGTGTGCAACAGCGAGCGCGTCTATTGGCTGCCGAGGCGCATTACAAAACACAAACTCTTGAGTTTGTAACTTGCGCTCGGCACTATGACGAGCAAAGGCTGCTATGAAAGAATGCATGGAGGCAAAGATGTCAACGTGTCATCAGTGTGTTAATGCTTTTATGCTGCGCATTTTAAAGCAGAAAAGGAAAATCTTCCCCTAGTCATAACATCAGGAATTGTAATAACGCTGCTTTGCTTCTGTGTTTTTGTGTTCCTGTGGGCTTAACGTATAGGTTGAACGTCTGGATCTGTGTTAAGACTGTAGGAATGTCAGTAGTCATGTAATAGGCTATATAGGTCAACGCACATACGTAATTCCATATTGCACAAGAGATAAGTCTGATAGCATTTTTCCCCTTACAAAGCATCAGTAGCCCATAGATCAGAGCGTCATTTTCCGTGGGGAAACAATTTTCTCCGCACCACTTTAAAAAATAAGCATGTTCTAATGCTCGCTATTAAATAAAAAAAAAGTCATTTTTATAGACGTATAGGCTATAAAGTCCGTTCTCCACAAGTTAAGATATGATACTTAATTAAGATTTCTATCATATTTATCTATATGTAATAAACAGTGTTGGGAAGGTTACTTTGGAAATGTAATAGGTTATAAGATTACAAGTTACTCTATTTATTGTAACTATTTCAATTACTTTATTACAGTTTTTTTTAAATTGCTTAGACACTAAAAGTGATACTTGAGGCCCACTTAGTGGAACCATTCACTCACATACCTAATCTTTAGACCAAGTCTGCAAAACTATAAGCCCATTACATGCTTTAAACTCAGTTTGATATAGTAAAACAAACTTTTTGAAAAACTCTAAACACAGTTCTCTACATTACACACATCATTCGAAACTAACAGCTGTTTTGTTTAATTTGGGAAACACTGCCATTTTAATGCCACACTCACTTACTGATGACCTACACACAGTGAACATTGTGAAAACACTTAGACATTATTTGTTCACGTAGTAATCAAAACTTGTTGTTTTTTTAGGAATAAATTATTTTTTACCCCCTTGCATTTCTGTTTACATTGTATCTATATTTGTACAAAGTGCTTTACAAATAAAGCTGACTTTCTGACTTGGCTTATATGCATATTCAGTGTGTGAATATGCATCTGTGTTGTATGCATATTCATTATATATATATATATCTATCTATCTATCTATCTATCTATCTATCTCTCTATCTTGAACATGCATTTGAACATGCATACAAGCATGCATACAAGCCAAGTCAGAAAGTGCTTTATACAATATAGATTGTTTCACATCAGCTTCACCATAGTATCAAATTCACATTCTGCTGTAAAGCAGCTCTAACAATTAAATATCATTCTACAGCTCAAGTCAGTTCAGTATTGATTCAGTTCAGTTGCATAACTGTGTAAAATTCATGAGTCATACATACTGTGTATACAGTGTATATGGGCATATCATGTACAGTATGTGCGAGAGCTATGACAAACTCCTGTGCTCCACTGGACTCCGAACTAGCAAAAGACACACGAGAGTAGTGTTTTACATTTTTCACATCTGTGTGTAGTTTGGCGTGTATGTGGCTAATTATGTTATGTTTGTGTGTAGAGAAATACCATTTTTAGAAGAGTTAAAACAGTTTTAAAAGAAGTGTTTGCTTTTGCAAGATGTGTGTGACATTTTGTATGTTGTGTGTGTGTTTTGTTGTTTTGTGTGTAGAGTTTTGAGAAATGGAGCCATAATTTCAAAAATTGTGTAAGCATTTTGAAAAAACTGTAATGTAACTGATTATATTTGATTACTTTTTGATTACTTTTCTAAATTTCTAATGAATGTTTTCAACTGTTATTCATTTTCAAACATTTAAACCAGGCAGGGTTTACCTTACAGTAGTACTGAACACTGATTAGCCTACTGTCAGACTTTTAAAATCCTTCATCACTTGATTTAAGATTATAAATATTTAATTTTAAAGCACAGCCACCACAAAATCAGACTTAAGCACTTGTTTTTACTTTGAGATTGTTCTGAGGTTAAATACAAATACAGATTTAAAATCATGACAAGGTTTTTTGAAATCAAAATAATTACATAGCTATGACAGGAAACACTGGCATCTAACAATGTCTTGGAAAAAAACAGTCAATCTTAAAAAAATAAAGCATATAACCTACATAAACCCAAATAGGAAATAAAACAGTTATCAAATAAGCATGTGTCCTATTCTGTTTCATAAACTCCTGAAACATTGGTGTCTCAGATTTTAGAGCAGTCACTGCAATTTGGGGAAAAAATCAATTAAATCTTTATATATATTTGTGTGTGTGTGTGTGAAAATATTCAGATGTAACCCCTTTGTAATATTTAACATTTTCATAAGTAACTAATTTAATTACACATTTTTTCTCAGTAACTGTAACAAATTAGTTACATTCATTTTGTAATTACATGTAACTAGTTACTTCCCAACATTGGTAATAAATATGTGAAAATTGGGGCGTCACTGCAATAAACTGCATAGAAACATAATTGCAATAAATAAATTATTGCGACATAAATAAATATTTTCTAAAATGTGCAATATATATATTAATAAACAATATTTTATAGTGTAAGGACTGGACAAATGTTGTGCGAATTGAAATGGTTCATATGCATACATACATACGAATGCATACATAAAAATAATGAAGGATGAATTAATAGACATGAGTGATTGAAAGAATGAAGCTCACAAAGGGTTCAGAGCTTAAACAAAGGTATGTTTCATTGCGAGTCAACACACAATTATAAACAGGTTTCACAGATCTTTTGTCTTATTGTTCTATAATTCAAAACCAAACTAATTTAATTTTGTGAAATGTTTTACTAAGCTGAGTTATTGTTATCTTTCTTTAAAATAGCAATACATTTGGTTTGATATTCTGTTATATAATACAACGACATTCATACATTTTAAAGTGTGGCTTAGTATCCCAAAACCTTCTGGAGTCAACTTTAATTTTTGGGGTGATTACATATTCTGTATGCGGAAATGACGTCTTTGCCTCGCGACAAGCGTGCAGAGGACGCCGAGCAAGGCATGGGACACCTTGGTGCATTACTACTGCTTTTGACGTGTGTGTCACGTTTACATTCAACAGAAGGTAAGGGATAGTTTGTAAATCTGTGTGGGCAAAGGATGATAAATGCATGTGTCTGAACGCACCGGTAGAGTTCACACTTTCCTATTGGACCTCACGCTGCAATGTCACGCCATCTGATTGGATCGAATGACACATGCGGCTGTCAAACTCGAAGTCTCGTTATTCCGAGTTTCATTGTACAGTATGAATATATACTTCCGTAATTACTAATTACTATCAAGCACATGCACCTTTAACATGGGCGAAAACAAATTAAATATTTATTGTCAGTAAATTACATTTTGCCCGTCCTTTGTGTGTCAAAGGTGCTTCCATGTGCACGCGTGAGATAATAGACCGGTGTTCTTACGCTGATGTTGGGAAGTTTGTGAACCCTTAATGTTGCGTATTCCATCATAAAGGTAATATTAGTTTAACTGGATTTTCCTTTTTTTTTTTTTGTTATCAACAATTTTTTATTTTCATTTTTTTACAAACAACACAACATAATATCCAAAATAAAACAAAACAAAACAGCAGACACATACTCAACATCTAAAAGTTCAATCAAAAGGGAGGGAGAGAGGGAAGGACAACAAGAACACAAAAGTCACTCCTTTAAATAATCACGTACATTCAGTAAAAAACACTGCCAAGCCTCAATGGTTGAAGGCCTGGCCCCACCGACTCGCGCCGTTGTACATTCACATGAGACAATTTGCAGGAGGCTACGGATCCAATATGCCTCTCTACACATGTGTGGTGTAAACCAGTTCTGAATTATTGTCTTCTTCGCAGCTGTAAAACCAGCAAACAACATTCTCTTTTGCATTGAACTAATACAGAGATCAGAATCATCATTAAGAAGACATAAACTTGGGTTAACAGACCAATCAATTCTCAGTAATGATGACAAAACCAGGTTTACATGTGTCCAGAGACTGATGACGACAGGACATTCCCAAAACATATGCAGAAAAGTGCCTGATGATGTAGTGTTACATATATGGCAGTTCAAATTTGACTGCAGTTTCATTTTAAATATTTTGTAAGGAGTTATGTATGCTCTATGAATGACTTTGAAGTGAATAAGACGATGAGCCAGATTTTTAGATGTTAAGCTGAGATTAGACCACACTCTCTCCCAGTCGACAGATAAATTAAGATCAGATAATTCCCTATTCCAAATAGTTTTAATAGAAAGAGGTTTTGTAATACAATCAATAATTGTATTATATATTAAGGAAACAGATGGCTGACCAGCAGATGGTGCAATCCAGTCCCGCATAGGATGAGAGGAAATGGAAGAAGACCAAGGAACGCCATACGCTTTGAGAGCAGAACGTAATTGAAGAAAAACAAAATATGCAGATGCTGGTAGACAAAATTTGGCTCTCAATGCCTGAAATGAACAGAGGCCCTGGTTATCATACATATCACCGCACGTGTTCACACCTAAAGAGGATTTTCCTTATTTTTTCATTGGATTTGGATGAAGATCTGATTATGATCTCAGTGGTCAAAAATGCAAACCATTCTGACGGTACATTTCTAGATTTAACATTATTTTTTTCTCCAGATATTCCTCTTTAAAATAAAAAAGTATTAGCTGTATGTAAAATAACCCACATTTGGGTTTTGACCTCTGAATATGTGAACAATTTACCAATTTACTCATGAAGCTACATTAAGATCTCCATATCTCTGGTACTGAACCGTCGAGGGGCATTAAAATGAAGACACCAAAAGGAAAGTTTGTTAAGAATCAGAATCTAAAAGGATATTAAGATATCCTTAATACTACTTGAGTTACAGGCGTGCGAACTTGAGGCAAAAAACACAGGAAGTGGTTTTTGCCATTTTTTAACTGTCACCGTTGGCCTATAATGAAACAAAGATTGCTAAAGTCAGCAGATTATACTAATCTCTGTGCAAAAATAAAATAATGTTGCTGCCATCTTTCTGAAGTCACTGAGAATGAATGGGAGAAAGTGACGTGAGAGGAGGCAATGACTCCATCGCGATATGATTGGATATGACTGGTTATGTTCGGCTGTGATTGGTTCATGCGATATATCCCGCCTCTTGCGTTCGCGAATCAGACAGTCTGAACGAACAGTGGTATTATCGGGAAGACTAATTTTAAAAAGTAAGTAAACAACTCACACACTTGGATAACCACATTGTTACGTGAAAATAAGACTTAAAATGGCCTGAAAACATGATCTGTGGGAGTTTTTAAGTGAGTAATCAGCTTGGTTCAATTTGAAGTAAATCTCCATGTCTGCAGACACATGTGACCAATATTTACCGAGTTTATATATATTCCTTTTTTATATATTTGTATTTATATTTGCCGGGTACCTGAACATCCCTAGTCTGTACATTTGCTATGCTGCTGCTTCTATTATATTTACAGTTATTAATTACTCCTTTTGTATTCCCAGTTTAGGCATTACTGAAAAAAATATAATTAATATAAATATTAATTTAGTCAATGTCTGTCCCTTAAAAATAAGTAAATATGTTAAGATGGTAATAAATATGGGGACTTTTAATGGTTCAAAACCTCATCATTTTGTATGCTGTCATTTTGGATCAGAAAATGACCCTCCTCAAACCCTCCTGTTGGAACCATGAAATTCTCAAGACATTCACTATAAGGAGCAGTGTTAAAATTAGTTTTCACTGGAATTACTGGAATAGTCAAACCCATTGATTTTACAGGGTGTGACTACTTCTGCCATATTGACATTAAAACTCAGCTACATAGAATTAATAGAGGATTCTATCCTGTTTCTCTGATAAAGCCTCATGTAGTTTATTCCTGCTACTCAAATGGTGTCCTTCACTGTTTTTAAAATCTCTCAGAACAAAACAGCTGTTTTTACTCTCATCTTTCACAGGTTTTCCAAAGTTCAGCATAGAGCAGTTTGTGTGTAATAACGGCAGATGTGTGCCTGTGAATCTTCGTTGTGACGGTGTGGATGACTGTGGAGACAGCAGCGATGAGATCTCCTGTTTGAATTGCACTAGTGGCTCCTTCCACTGTGTGGCAGCAGCACACTGCATTTCTTCTCGCAGTATCTGTGATGGCAAGCCTGACTGCTCTGATGGAGCAGATGAACAGTTAGACACATGCGCACAGACATGCACTAGGTCACAGTTCAGGTGCACAAATGGATGCTGTGTTCCCAATTCAGGGAGGTGTGACAACATCAAAGACTGTGAAAATGGCAGCGATGAAGAGAACTGTGGTATATTTATAAATAAATAAATAATAATAATTACACATATATATATATATATATATACACTGATAAGGGACAACACAAACTACGAAAACATATTTTATTACATAAACAGTTTATACATAGAAAAAACTTAAATTTTCGATTCATCAAAATATCCACCATTAGCAGCTATTACAGCTCTGCATAATCTGGGCATCCGAGCTGTCAGTTTATTCAAACATTGACTTTAAATTGGCAATCAATTGTTGAAGCTACAGTATTAAGGTGTGCTGACCCAAAAATCTTTTAAAAACCTGGGTCAAGTTTAAACCAGTAACCAGGCATCACAGCTGGCAAAGGGCCATGTCTGACTTTGACATGTATATATTGCCATTATTATGTTTTATTGCTGGTCTTCAATGATAATGTCAAGTTACTTTAATGTATTTGCACCAAAAAATTATAAGGATTTATGCTGATATTGTCCAAAACCACATTTTGCCAGGGGTGTTTCCAAACTTTTGGAGGGCAGTGTATATATATTCTCTCACTCACACCACACACACACACACACACACCACACACATACATGCATACACACACACACACACACATATATATATATATGTGTATATATATATATATATATATTAGTGCTGTCAAACGATTAATCGTGGTTAATCACATCCAAAATAAACGTTTTTGTTTACATAATATATGTGTGTATACTGTTTGTATTTATTATGTGTATATATAAATTCCACACACATACAGCATATATTTTTAAAGTATTTCCATGTATATATTTATATTCATATAATTGATATTATATATAAATATTTCTTAAATATATACATGCATGTGTGTATATATACATAATAAATATACACAGTGTACACATATTATGTAAACAAAAACTTTTATTTTGGATGTGATTAATCGTTTGACAGCACTAATATATATGTGTGTGTATCTATATGTACTATCTACTTACTACTATATATATATATATATATGTAATATCTACTTTTTTTCTGTAGATGACAATGAATGCGAGATCAATAATGGTGGCTGCTCTCACCTGTGTATTGATCTGCCCCTTGGTTTCATGTGTGACTGCCCCAGCGGAATGAGGCTTGTCCAGGACACACACTGTCAGGGTGAGAAAGGAGTCACACTGGACAACTGTATAAATGACGTTGACATTACGTGATCCAATGTAAACAATTTATAGTGTTACTGTAGAACAGATGGCAGTCAGTGATCATACATTTTTTTCCATGAGCAATAGTGTCCAGAACAGGGTGGTGGTTACTGAGCTAAAAGTAGTAGTATTCAACAGCTCATATGATCTAAACGTGTCTGCCCCTGTGAGGCAATCTCCGTTTGAAATAAAACTGATCATTTTGTTATGTGTGAAACATTTTAAAATGTGACAATTTACTAATTACACTTTTAAATGTCATAAAACAATAGCTTATTCTAGTAATCCAAATGAGTTGCTTCTCTCTTTGGTTATGCTATGATTTCCTGTAAATCACAGTTGTCTTCAAAACATACAAAACATGTATTTTCTTTAAAAGTGTCATAATAGATTTAACTTTTCCACTTAAATATTCTCTTTTCACTTCCAGATGTGGACCACTGTCTTGATTCAGATGTGTGTGATCAAACTTGTGCCCGTATCAATGGATCTCTTGCGTGTGAATGTCAGGATGGGTATGTGCTGACCGCCGGGACTGGGGAGTGCAAGGCTACAGGTGAGAGGAAGATTTCAATGTAATTGGCCTGTAAAGACAGTCAAGATTGCATATCTTGAACTTTTTTGTGTGTGTATATTTGGGTCAGTGTCATTGTAATATTGTTATTTTACTAGTATAGTATTTATTTATATTTTGAAAAAGATTGTATAATAATTTTTTTTAATTTTAATTTTATTTTAAGTTTTGGTTTTTGCTTTTGTCATTATTATTAATTTTTTTTTTATATATATATATTTCTATTTATTTTTAGTTAGTTGCCAAGGCCACATTTCTAATTTTAAATGTTAATTTTAATGATCTAATATTTATCTTTTATTTTATATTTTATTTTAGCTTTAATTCAGTAAACAAAAATGATTTTTACTGAAACTATTAGTTTTATTACTATTAGTTAACATTGGTTTGGTTTTGTACAGGTGTTGTTGCTCACGTGGTGGTCAGCACTCACGAAGGTGTTAAATGGATGGACCTCAGTGGCTCTGAGCAAAGAAACATCACATATAAAAGAGCCTCACCAGGACCTGTTTCTGCACTTAATGCAAATAACACATTATACTGGATCATTCCTTATAGTGACATCATCTACAGGTGCAGAGCCATTCAGATTAAATAGAAAATTATACTCATTATATTATCATTAATGCCTAAATCCTTAAAAACGGTCCAACACAAAACACATTAATTGAATTTAATCCGATTCCTGTCTGTTTATTTCAGGATGTCTTTAGACTCCAGTGACCATAGACCAGCTGTGTTGTTAAAGGCCTCCACAGGCATTCGGGGATTAGCGGTAGACTGGATCCGAGAGCTTCTGTACTGGGTCAGCACCAGTACTCATGCTTTACACGTGGCCTCTCTGAATGGCTCCAAACAAAGTGAGCTCATCTCTGGGCTCTCCAGACCTACTGCAGTTGCTGTCCAGCCGGTGCTAGGGTAAAAATGCTTCTTCGCTGTATAAATTTTAGCCACTTCATTTTAAAGTATAATGTGACATTTCTGTGTGAATCAGAATGTTCTTCTGGAAATAATGTGGGACAGGACTTTAAGTTGATTAGAATTTGAGTTATACGGTGGATGGATATTTTAGGTAAATTTTTTTGTTATTTTTCTTTAAATGTAATTTCAGAGGTGGAAAATTATTATTAGCAACTCATCAGAATAATAAACAACATAATACAATGTAACATATTTTCTATAATAAATAAGTGCTAAGATTTTGATGTGTAATAATAATGGTGATAATAATAATAATAAAGAAAATGTTTTTATTTTAGATTAATGTCATTAGCCAAGTTTCCATCCAAGGATTTATTTTCGAAAAAATATTTAGCGCTTCAGAATTTTTACCGATACAGCTGATGGAAATGCCATTTATCGATAAAATTTCTCACGTGTCGACACAATCTTTTTCTGTTTAACTTTAGCGCATAAATTCTATATCGATACTTCAAATGTCGCAAAAAATTTTTGGGAAACACTTTTTGTTGTGATGAATTGTGTGCAATAAGAACAAGAACATTTAATCTGGAAAGATATGGCCAATATTGATTTCTTGAATTATATCCTTCAATATTGAATTTAAAATTCTCTCATCATTTACTTACTCTTGTTATGTCACAGATGTAAATGACCTTCTTGAAACACAAACTGATTTTCAGAAAAATAACGCATTTCTGTGAGTTCTTATAACGCAAGTTCAAGGGTCACTCAAAGTTGACACCAAAACCACAATCTACAAGCTTAGCTGATAAATCAATGTCTTTAATGCTTTGAACTTTTTTTAACTACAAACCATTGCTTTTGTTCTGTTTTGTGTGCGAAAGCACAGAGGACTGTCACTTCTTAAAGCTCAACTTGACTTCTTGCATGAGTTTAGAAAAAACCTTTTAAAATATTACAATTTTTCTGACACGCATCAAACCTTTTGCTTCAGATAACATTGATTCATCAGCTGAAGTTGTTCTTTTGCGTGGTTTTTGAAGCATCAATTTTGAGGTACCCATCCAGTTCATTTTACGTACTCACTGAGATGGATTCTTTTTCTAAAAATCTCTGTTTGTGTTCCACAGAAAAAAGAAAGTCATATACATCTGGGTTAGCATGAGGATGAGTAACTGATAAGAGAATTTACATTTTTGGGTGGAGCATGCCTTTAAGGTTGGATAATGTTTGAATAAATTTAGTAAGTTTGTCTGAATGAGTTTAAACTCTAAACCTGTTTTTCTTCCCCAGGTATGTGTTCTGGGCAGATAGTGCAGCGTCTCCCAGAATTGAGCGTGCCAGTTTGGATGGGACGAGCAGAATAGCGCTGATAACTTCATCTATACGTTATCCTGTCGCAATCTCTTTAGGTTAGACTTCTCATAAGCAATTAAGTTGTGAAATCCAGCTTGCTTTTTTCCCTCCATCACTTAGTGTATCAAGGTTTTATATAAATTATACCAAACTCATCCATGGATCATACACCTTGAAAACAAAGTAAGGAAAAATTTGAAAATAATAATAGAAAATAATGTGAAGAGAAGTGGCCTTTATACCTCAGGTGTGCATTATTTTCTAATAATTCAAAGGACCGGAGACAGTTATTCTGCATATACTTCAGTAACCACACCTAAAGACATTGTTCAGATGTTGTATTTCATGACTTTTGTCAGGTTTTTGTCCTTAAAATGCTCTTGCATGTAGGACTAATTTCTCACACATCTCATCCAATGCCTCTGTTGCTAATTCCAAAATGTAATTTTCTAACATCTAGCAACAGAGGCTTGAGCCGTTGATAGCAGACTAGCGCACTTATTAATAAAGAGAGATTTAGCGTGTATGAATTACCTGAGTTAAAGGGACTTTGAGTCTCTGTGTCTCTCGGCTGCACAATACCGAAACTTAAGTTCATCTGCTCCAACAACAACGCTGTTATTACCTCGCTAGTGAGAAAAGTCATGTAGATTTTAAGTTGCTAAACTATTTTACGGAGTACTGCATGTGTGTACATTTGAGTGGGAGAGAGAGCAGGATAATGAGAGTATGTGCTTTCCATACATAATAAAACATAATTTTGTGGCAAAAATATGGAAATAATTAGTAGTTTTTATCCTGTTGGTTACTGAAATCATTTGGAAAAGTGATATGGACATGTAATGCAGTCAAGACCTGCCTACTTTAGCCATGTTTCCCTGAAAATTGCACACCTTAGAATGTTTGTCAACCAATCAGATTCAAGCGTTCAACAGCCTTGTAGTATAAGAGATAGATAAAAGAATAATAATGTCAAATCACTAAGTCATCTTTATTTTTAAAGCACTTTATACAATAGAGGTTTCAAAGCAGCTTCACAGTATTGAAAAGGGAAAACTAACAGAATCAATTATCAAACTTCAGAAATGAGGCAAATCCAGATTCTGCTCCAGTCATTATTCAGCTCCAGTCAGTTCAGTGTTGATTTACTGTAGTTGAGCTCAATAACTGTGTTATCTGTGTTTGTCAAGTTTGGTCACTTAGCAAAGGGGTAAAAAGTTAATAAATTAACCCATTGATATATTTTTTCTTTGCTCATTTAGATATCCCTCGTAGTCTGCTGTACTGGGCTGACTCCGGTCTGCGCATAATATCAAGGGTTGCATTTGATGGGCAACATAGAAAGACGGTTGTAGAGTCCAACGGATATCTAGATCAACCATTTGGACTGGCCGTATTTGAGGTACATAACACAATGCATGTCACTTTTCCTCAATCTATATAATTATTTCCTTACTAATGACCATAGTTTATTTTTATAAAATGTGTGTATATATACACACACACACACACACACACACACACACACACACACACACACACATACACACATGCATACATACATACATACAGAGCTGGGTAGTAACTGATGGATTACGCAGAGCTGATCCTCCCTATACGCAGAATATGCAAGCTGCGTAGGGCCCCCGAAAAACGATTAAAAGATGTTTTAATTTTAGTTTTGTTTTTGAATTTGGCCAGCTGTTGTGAAAACATGAATGATCATTTCTTTTAATGTGGTGCGCTGTCACCCTCTCTACGTAAAAATCAGTCAAATCATGTAACATGAATGTCGTACAGTCTCTTGTTTGAGAAAAAAACAAAACAACGAGTTGAAAGCGTACTGAGCAGCGGAAGAGACTGTTTCTCGAGCGATTCGAGGCAGAGTGAAACACGGACAACTGCGTTTCATTCATTCTTGAATTATCACTCAATAGGTTATTTAACCATGTATTATTAAGTATTATTGAAAGGCTTTTGTCTTTCAAACTCATTAAAATGCCCAAATTCTCGTTATTTGTTATTTGCAAACATTCTCAAACTTTTTGCCATCTGAACCTCTTTCACCTAATACATTTACTTTAAAGGGGTGGTCAATCAGCGGTTCTGTATCTCCCTTTGCATTGAACTTTGAGCATTGTACTTTGAGCATTGCAACTTTGCAGATGTTGTTTATGCTCAAACAGCAACATTACACACTAACTAAAGTTAAAAAAGAGAAATCATAATCAATGACCCCTTTAAGTACCCCTGAGATTTTAAAAGAAATATTTTAACAAGTCAGTATCGCATTTGCAAGTTCACGGTTCTCTGACATTGTTTAATGGTCATATGGCATACAGGTAAACATAAATATTTCTTCTTTTTTAGTAAGTGAATTATTTTGATTGTTATTTTAAAGTGATTTATTTTAATTTTACTTTTTTATGAATTAATGTCATGTTTGCCTATCATTAAACTCACAAACCCCCTGCATTGTGTGCTTCTAATATTATAGCAACAGTTTGGACAGGACCCTTTTCTATTCTAACATGACAATGCCTCTGTGTATAAGACAAGGTTCAGAAAGAAAATGATTGATTCAGTCAGTGTGGAAGAACTTGACTGGTCTGCATAAAACCAAGTCCTAATCCCAGTTTAACACCTCTGGTGTGACTGTAAATGCAGACCTTGAGCCAAAAACTCATCACCAAACACCAATGACTTGTACATACACTATATAGACAAAGGTATTGGGACGCCCCTTTCTTTAGAACAGAAAAATGCACTTCCAAATCTGTGGCAACAACGATGGGAACATAATTCATGTATTTAAAAATTGTATTTCCATCTCTGTTGTAACAGTTTTGGAAGTGTCTAAAATGACTGAACCCATATGTACAAGTCATTGGTGTTTGGTGATGAGTTTTTGGCTCAAGGTCTGTATTTACAGTCACACCAGAGGTGTTAAACTGGGAGTAGGACTTGGTTTTATGCAGACCAGTCAAGTTCTTCCACACTGACTCAATCAATCATTTTCTTTTTGAACCTTGTCTTATACACAGAGGCATTGCCATGTTAGAATAGAAAAGGGTCCTGTCCAAACTGTTGCTATAATATTAGAAGCACACATTTTCCTAGTATATCATTATGTTTAACATTAAGATTTATACTCATAGAAATTACTAAAGTAGTCAAACCTGTTCATTAGAAGGGGGCGACCCAATACTTTTGGCAATATAGTGTATATATATATATATAATATATACATACATACATACACACACACACACACATTATCCCTTGATAATGTTTAATAATATCCATATTCATATATTAAGCATTTTATTGATTTTAGAAAATATTAATAATATATTATTGATGTTGCATTGATAATGGAGTAATGAATTTTTAATGTATGTCCCCTGCAGAGTCGAGTGTACTGGAGTGACCAATTGACCAACTCTATTTGTAGTGCAGACAAGCACAATGGCAACATGCTCCAGGTTTCTCAGAGACTCGGTTCTGTTTCACCAGCTGGACTGGTCATCCTTCACCCACTGTTACAGCCTTCAGGTAGTCAAAAATATTCTCTTACTCAACTTGTTTTTCTTCCATATAGTAATTAACTTTCATTCTTGGTATAGCCACAAAAGTTAAGCGTGTTAAGTTTTAAAAGGTTCAAAATTCAGTTAAGCTGTAAAGACCATAGTGCATAGGTGTAAATAGTCCCAGAAAACCATACTTGAGTAAAAGTACAGATACCTTACAGTGAAAATTACTCCACTACAAGTTACAAGTCACCAATTCCAAAACAACTTGAGTAAATGTCTTAGAGTATCTGATTTTAACAGTACTTAAGTGTTTTACTTATACTAAATATAGGCACAAAGATGCACTAGTGTGTGCAACAGAATGACAGGCAAACAGACAACCATTACATTCAACAACTCACAAAGAACTAAAGAAACACTAGGGCTATACTGTGTGTGTATGTGTGTATATATATATATATATATATATATATATACACAGTGAGGAAAATAAGTATTTGAACACCCTGCTATTTTGCAAGTTCTCCCACTTAGAAATCATGGAGGGGTCTGAAATTGTCATCGTAGGTGCATGTCCACTGTGAGAGACATAATCTAAAAAAAAAAATCCAGAAATCACAATGTATGATTTTTTAACTATTTATTTGTATGATACAGCTGCAAATAAGTATTTGAACACCTGAGAAAATCAATGTTAATATTTGGTACAGTAGCCTTTGTTTGCAATTACAGAGGTCAAACGTTTCCTGTAGTTTTTCACCAGGTTTGCACACACTGCAGGAGGGATTTTGGCCCACTCCTCCACACAGATCTTCTCTAGATCAGTCAGGTTTCTGGCCTGTCGCTGAGAAACACTGAGTTTGAGCTCCCTCCAAAGATTCTCTATTGGGTTTAGGTCTGGAGACTGGCTAGGCCACGCCAGAACCTTGATATGCTTCTTACAGAGCCACTCCTTGGTTATCCTGGCTGTGTGCTTTGGGTCATTGTCATGTTGGAAGACCCAGCCTCGACCCATCTTCAATGCTCTAACTGAGGGAAGGAGGTTGTTCCCCAAAATCTCGCAATACATGGCCCCGGTCATCCTCTCCTTAATACAGTGCAGTCGCCCTGTCCCATGTGCAGTAAAACACCCCCAAAGCATGATGCTACCACCCCCATGCTTCACAGTAGGGATGGTGTTCTTGGGATGGTACTCATCATTCTTCTTCCTCCAAACACGTTTAGTGGAATTATGACCAAAAAGTTCTATTTTGGTCTCATCTGACCACATGACTTTCTCCCATGACTCCTCTGGATCATCCAAATGGTCATTGGCAAACTTAAGTCGGGCCTGGACATGTGCTGGTTTAAGCAGGGGAACCTTCCGTGCCATGCATGATTTCAAACCATGACGTCTTAGTGTATTACCAACAGTAACCTTGGAAATGGTGGTCCCAGCTCTTTGCAGGTCATTGACCAGCTCCTCCCGTGTAGTTCTGGGCTGATTTCTCACCTTTCTTAGGATCATTGAGACCCCACGAGGTGAGATCTTGCATGGAGCCCCAGTCCGAGGGAGATTGACAGTCATGTTTAGCTTCTTCCATTTTCTAATGATTGCTCCAACAGTGGACCTTTTTTCACCAAGCTGCTTGGCAATTTCCCCGTAGCCCTTTCCAGCCTTGTGGAGGTGTACAATTTTGTCTCTAGTGTCTTTGGACAGCTCTTTGGTCTTGGCCATGTTAGTAGTTGGATTCTTACTGATTGTATGGGGTGGACAGGTGTCTTTATGCAGCTAACGACCTCAAACAGGTGCATCTAATTTAGGATAATAAATGGAGTGGAGGTGGACATTTTAAAGGCAGACTAACAGGTCTTTGAGGGTCAGAATTCTAGCTGATAGGTGTTCAAATACTTATTTGCAGCTGTATCATACAAATAAATAGTTAGAAAATCATACATTGTGATTTCTGGATTTTTTTTTTAGACTATGTCTCTCACAGTGGACATGCACCTACGATGACAATTTCAGACCCCTCCATGATTTCTAAGTTGGAGAACTTGCAAAATAGCAGGGTGTTCAAATACTTATTTTCCTCACTGTATATATCCCGTGGTGTTTGTATCTTAACTTGTTCAGCTTGTTAGCTTCCTGTATACAGGAAG
The DNA here is from genome assembly GCA_027422415.1 of Schizothorax lantsangensis. Taxonomy (NCBI): domain Eukaryota; kingdom Metazoa; phylum Chordata; class Actinopteri; order Cypriniformes; family Cyprinidae; genus Schizothorax; species Schizothorax lantsangensis. The sequence goes on along the minus strand of CM049851.1, from coordinate 8,692,643 downwards.
CTAACAAGCTGAACAAATACAAACTGACTACAAACACCACGGGAGACAGGAAGTGACATAAACGTCTAAGACAAGGCACAGAGAACATGTAACACAAACAAGAAAGAGTTGATTTGTGAGGAGAGCAATCACGTTTATTTTCTAAAACCAAAATAAAACTGAGCACCTCAAAATTGCAATAAATATGCAATGGAATGGAAGAGGTGTTAGTGAGGCCAGCAGGGGGTGCTCACGCTGTGGTCTGTGTGGTTCCTAACACCCCAGTTTAGTGACGGGGACACTATACTGTAAAAAAGCACAGTCCTTCGGATGAGACGTTAAACCGAGGTCCTGACTCTGCAAGATGCAATTCAGCTGTAAAGGAGCTCTACAGAAGACAGAATGTAATTTCCGTAATCTTAAAGACTTCAGCCTCAAGTGACACGTACAAACTTGTTCAGTACTGTTTAAAAAAAAAAAAACATTCCCGTAGTTGGCATATTTGTTTTTAGACTCTACAGAATTCACACTTCCATTTGTGTGTGTGTGCATGCAACTTCAGGTCATGCTGTAGGTGGGTTTCTCTCTGAGTCACCCCATCTCTTCACTGAAAAACCTCAAATTATTTGCTCGACTAATTTTGGTTAGTGAGCATTTGTGTCTGTGTAGATTTGTGGTTCTCAGTTATTGGTATAATTTACTGTTAACTCTTTTGTTGGAGAAACACCTGCCTTGTAAACCTGTTACTTTTGTCTGTATCTACTCAATTTGTAAATGTAATACTGTAGTTGTTATAAATGTCTTTTTCGGTAGTTTTGTAGTTTAAAGAGTCTGTGTTCACGCTGCTTCACTGGTGCAGTAATTTTTCACATGAGTTTTGAAAAAAGTGAAAGGTACTTTCCAAGATGCTACCTCTAATGTGGGATGCTGTGAATACCACATTTGCAACGGTTTCTTTTGGGTGTGTAGTTTTGTGCAGTGGTTCTGAACTGGTTTTATGTCAGGACCCAGGAAGTACTTGAAAAACAAAAGCAAATACAAAAATATAATAATCTAACAAAAGTAGATGAAAATGTCCTTAAAACCAAACACTGAAATATATTAATATTTCATTGAACTACAGGGATCTGAAGTTATTTTTTAAAATGTATAGACAAGCTATTTAAATTATTTAAGACAAGCCTTTATATTTGCTTTTTCTAACTATACACATGATTGTGATTTTTGCATTTTACAGCTTTCTAATAATCTTCTAATCAACATGATAGCACTTTTCGTAAACATGTTGTTTCAAATCAGCTTTACAGAAATTCATGTTAATGTTTAAAATACCTTAATTTTAATTACCTTAATATGCATTATCACATTTACAGTAGCAGTTAAGCATGTTGTCTGGCTTTAAATTTGTCCAGCAATACAGTAGAGTCAAAAACATTTATTGGAAGAGTTTCTTAAAAGTTATTTGTATCATTTTGCATTTTCAGGCAATGATCTCTTGCAGTCGGAAACAAGAACACCATTTCCTGATTCACAATTTGCATGGCTCCTCTCACTAACAGGTTGGTCTAACTTCTCTGTTGCAACCTTCTTGCATTTATCATTTGTGACCTTGGACCACAAAACCAGTCATGGGTATATTTGTAGCCAAAAATACACCGCATGGGTCAAAATTATAGATTTTTCTTTTGTGCCAAAAATCATTAGGATATTATGTAAAGATCATGTTCCATGAAGATATTTTCGTAAATTTCCTACTGTAAATATATCAAAACTTTATTTTAGATTAGTAATATGCATTGCTAAGAACTTCTTAATTTGGACAACTTTAAATGCGATTTTTCTCAATATTTAGATTTTTTTTTTGCACCCTCAGATTCCAGATTTTCAAATAGTTGCATCTCTGCCAAATATTGTCCTATCCTAACAAACCATACATCTATGGAAAGCTTATTTATTCAGCTTTCAATTTTAAAAAATTGACCCTTATGACTGGCTTTGTGGCCCAGGGTCACCTTTTGAGAAATCTCCTTCTATGTCACTTCTTATAGTAGTTGGACTCATGTTCCCTTGATCACCTTTATTTGTTCTTCCTCTGGTAGTTATCATCAGTTTGCTGTTGGTGGGGGCAGTGCTATGGCGGCAGAGGTCTGAATTCTGTGCTCCTCGTTCTCTTTCTCTTCTTGGAGATGAGACACTTAAAGAATCCCAGGATCCTCTTCTGTTATCCAGGCTGCCTGTAATACATGAGCATAAAGTAAGAGCCACTGTATTTTTATAGCCTTCGTACTCAGATTATGTAAATGGGGCTATCAGCAGCATGTCTGGATATTTGTTAACATTAAATCACTGAACATGTATTTCCAACATATTTTAACTTCTAAGCTAAGAAGGGGAAAAAAATAACGAGGCTTTCTGAATTCTACGTATAGCCTCTTTATGGAAACAAATTAATTTTTGAATTTTGATTTGATGGCAACTGTTTCATTATTAATTATATGTATCACTGATTTTATTTCTGTTGATTTGTTTATATAATATGTTTTAGATTTTCAATAGTAGCCTATCACACACTGTTTTCCTGCTGACATTTTTAAAGTGCCTGCTTATTTGTAGGGCTGCCCCCTAATAGTCGACTAATCGTTAGTCGACCAGAAGAGGCTTGGTCGACCAAAATTTTCTTAGTCGCAGAAAAAAAGTCACGCAGTCCCTGACGGACAGATCGTTAACGGCTAGTCTTTGGTAATACATTACATCGGGCAGGACATCCAAACATCATTCATCGGCCTCAAATACGGCTTATCATCTGAAATATGTTAGTAGCAGCAAGTTTACATGACCGTTCAATCCAATGTTAACCTATAGAGATGTGCGCTGTTCCAGTGTCTGTGTGGAGTGTGGAGCTGAACAGTAGCTCACTGCAGGACAGATGGAGGCACTGGTGCACTCACTTGCTCTTAAAATACTCCGTAATTTTTGGTCATACAGATAAAATGAATACATCTTTCGAATCTGTAAAGACTACGCTTATTTGTGTGCACTCACAATACCGTGCTTTTGTAAAATAATGAAAGCAAACATGATGCGCTTTCTGCCATCTCGGTCTCTGTGAACTTGAGCGCGAAACTCTGTGTCTTTGCCTTACATACATTAAAAATATATCTATATAGAGTGAAATGTCTACTTTCAAATGAACCAATTCAAATGGAAAACAAAGATTCTCAGATTATGTAATCCGTGAAACATGCACACAGGCGCATCCACTACTGTGGAGATGACCAGTCAGTGCTGCCGACTTCATCTCTGAAGCGGAAAACAAAGAAAGCACTAGTTTATCAAATTATTAAAATGTTAATGCAGCCTCCTTACTGTTTTTCCCTGACACATTCATAATCATTACTTCTGCCCGTGTGCTGTGGCAAGCTTTATGCTTGAGCGCTTGACGTAGGCAATTAAAGGCTCATTATAATGATTTAAATGGTTTATTAATAAACGTGCGATTAGTCGACTAATGCTTCAAATGAACGACTACTAGTTGATCAAAAAAATCCTTAGTTGAGGGCAGCCCTGCATAGATAATGCGTTGCTTGTGTTTTCAGGATGGCACACAGAATGGTTCAACGCACTGACATGGACAGACTTTTCCTGTAAGAGGACCTAATTTCCTGTGGTGGATATCACAGCCTCCATTTCCTGTTGAGTTTGGGAGATAAACTAAAGTGAAACTAAAGTGAGGCAGGCAGATGGATTCCACACAAACATCCTACTTGCAGACTCCAAAAATGCTCTTAAATATTTGCCAAATGTCTGTTTATGATTGATAATCACAGAACTAATCATTCAAAGCATTCGAATCAGACTAAGCGTTAAGTGGAACATGTTTGTCTTATAAAATATGCTATTGTCACGGTACAGACTTTTTAGTCCTTTAACTGAATTGTATCTGTCCGAATGATGTCTCTCCATCTTACCTTTTGCATCTGTGGATTCCACTGGTCACAGAACAGCAAAATGTCACCATAACAGTGTTCTGAGCTTCAGGTCAATAATTAATTAACCATGTTACATTACATGACATTTATCAGTTTCAAGCTTGTTTTAAGGTGCTGTTCTGTTTTCTTTTATGAAGTGATAAATGTCCATTCTTCATTGAATTTATAGGCGCACAAGTTGACCAATCTCTGTCTTGTCTTTGTATGTGTGCATAGAGACAAAATCAGGTTGGAAAATATTTTATTTTGAAATTCGTTAATGCTTTAGACTACAGAGATAGTTGTTTATTTATGTAAGGAGAGAATTTTTTTTTTTTTTGTGTGTGGTTTGGATCACTTTTCCTGTTCTTTTTAAGTTATAGTGTTAAAACTGTTAATCATTTAGGTGTAGATTGTTTTTTGCTCTTCCTTCTGATTGTATATAGTTTGAAAAAATGTGGTTTGAATGTGTTTAATGACTCATGGTAAAGGGCTTGGAGAAATAAAATATAAGTTGGAAATTGTAATTTTGATACTGTATATTTTCAACAAGTTTTCTCTCTTTTTGTGTACATTTACTGATTCTTTTATTAAAGGAGAAGATGGAAACATCATCTCCTCTAATTCTATGAGAAGAGGGAAGTCCAAACTACAGCTATGAAGACAATGACAATAGGAATGATATCTCAAATCACTTGATGTTTTATTAACAAAGCTCGGGAGGAGCACGTTCAGATAATTAACCTAATTAACACGAGAGGAGCACAATCAGTAATCAACCCGGTTAACAAGATATGGGCCTTACATTTTTTTCAACGGATTATTTGCATTCCATAGAAGGAAATTTAGTCAAATTCTCTGTATCTTCCCTTTCTAAGGTGCAGTCACATTTACTCATCATAGTTGTGCGAAATGCAGTTGCGTTGACATAAAGAAATGTATTATGTGATAAGCTTTTGGCACAGAAAAGCAGTTCATTAAGTGCCTACTGAAAAATCTCTTCCGACTTTCAGTTCACTTCAGTTTCAAGATTGTCAGTTTCCGTCTTACTTTTGGAGGAGGGGGGGCATTGCTCCAGTCATTGCACATCCTGTTTTACATCCTCATTTCTTAAAGTGAACTTTACAGATTTAACCGAGTTCCACATGTTACTGGGTCAACATAACATAGGCCTACTGAGTGAGGAACCGTTTTACTCTGTAAAATCACTTTATTGCAGTTTGTTTTACTATCCTTGAGCAAATGTGTGCATTTCATAATAGGCTATCTGTCAAACAGTGTTTTAGGAACTGTGCAGCAGTGTTTGAGGTTTTTTATCCTGCAAATGATCATGAGCAATTTACTTAACTTTCTTTAATATACTTTTCGCTTGTATTTCTTGGAACATAGTATCATTCATAATATATTATACTTTTTTTTTGTTACTAAATAAAAAAATATTTTGTTAAACACACACACACTTCTATTTTATTTGTTTATCTTAAGAAAAGTGTGCCTTACTGTGAAACTTTCTTGTCCCTGTACTTTGGATTGAAACATAACACTACCTTGCCTGCACTGGTCGTATGTTGTCTAGGTAAGCAGCACGACTTTGAGACCCAGCCTCTGTCTACAATCTCTCTACATCATTATGTTCAGTGTTTCCTCTAGAGACAACTGTACCACTCGTGGATTTCCTCATTAGGAGGAAAGAGTTTGAGCTGTGAATACAGGGTGCAGATTGTAGTGTAAGCGCATTTTAACATGAACAAATGCTCAAACACTTGTGTTGACCTTTTCCAAAGAAGCTAATCAACAGTCAGGTATGATTAATAATATTTTAATCTGTTTCTTTTAGAGGTTTATATAGGCTAACCAAACATGTTTCGGTTAATTTTTTTTCTGCAAGTAGGCTAGGTGAAAAATAACTCATTTTCAGTAATTACATTTTAAATGTGTTTAAATTATGTTGGTTTTCTATTGTTGCTTTCAGAAAATCAACCTGTGGCAAATTCAGTGCAACGACAATGTATGCTAAAGTTATGTAGCCTATGCTGTTTTTATAGCTAAATATGAAGATTCGTAATTGATGTTATGGTATGATTCTTGCATGCATTGTGTCTTAAATATAAATTAAACGAAACAGGTCTGTAAATAAAGAAGAAGAAAAAAAGATAATTAATACTACGGTTGCCATTATATTACCAGTAATAGAGAAAACAACGTTTTGAGAGAGACTAAATAACGGAGATCACTCCTGAGGATAGCCATACTGTTCACTAACAATTTTTTTTATTTTTTACTAATTAGCCTAACACTAAAATGTCGACACTGAAGTGCGGCAGCTTTGGTTACTTTACACCTTAATTTCAGTTCAAACAATGAAATGCAAAAAATGTTCAGTTAGGCGACTATGCAGTCAACAACGTAATTCAAATAGCCTACCTTAAAATTAAACTAATGTTAATGTATTCTGTGGGCTATAGTTTAATCTTAGAAAGAGACAAGGATGGTGATTATCCACACAGTATAGACAGCCTACATAGCTATTACACAGCTCGGAATATGCTAATCTGATTTTCATATTGATAACCATCTTAAACTTAATCAAAATGGTTAATACCTTATCTTTCTTTTTAAAAAAGTATTTATTTTATGTTTACCCACAGCCAGACAGCCTTCCGTGTTGGCAGGTGTACAGTGGAAATATTTCTATATCAACAACACTGTAAAAAGCCCCGTTCACACCAAGCACGATAACGATAAAGATAACTATAACGATAACTATATTTGCGTCCACACCAGCGAACGATATATCTGTTTATTCTAAGCGCACGTGCGTCTGCCGCTTTAAATACTCGAGCACATTATCAGCAGGATGGATTCTGAAGTGTTTTTATCGTTCATCAGCTGGAAGAAAATCGTTCTGGAAGTGATTCCAACGATAACGTTATAGTTGTGGTGTGGACGCTGCTATTCTTTAATACTGAGAACGATTTTTAGAACTATATCTTTATCGCTATCATCGTGCTTGGTGTGAACGGGCCTTAAGTAGAAATCTATAACAGATTCTATGACTAGCTATCCATCTCGTTTGCAAGTGAAGATTATTGTATTGTGCATTTATTTTAGTAGGCTAGGCCGCATTTCATTCCGTCGTCTGCTCGCTTTAAATTCTGGAGCACATTATAACAGGATGGATTCTGATTGGCTGTCAGTGTTTTTATCGTTCATCAGCTGGAAGAAAATCGTTCTGGAAGTGATTCCAACGATATCGTTTCTCTGTGCCTTTATCGTTATAGTTGTGGTGTGGACGCTGCTATTCTTTAATACTGAGAACGATTTTTAGAACTATATCTTTATCGCTATCGTTATCGTGCTTGGTGTGAACGGGCCTTAAGTAGAAATCTATATCTGCACAGATTCTACTGACTAGCTATCCATCTCGTTTGACATAATTTTTATTTAAATATTTAATATAACATTCAAGTGAAGATTACAATTGTATTGTGAACATTTATTTTAGTAGGCTAGGCCTATGCATTTCATTCCGTCATGTATGGCATTGGCTCTGTAAACTTTATTGAGCACACTGAGGTTCCCCATGCTCTCATGACCCTGCAACTTTATCCTTGTTGTGTACTGTTTTCTTTTGTACTTTTGGTAGGCTACTATTGTTGAGTTCAGATATTCAACCCCTATGCTCCTTGATTTTGTTGCCAAGAACTTTAGGACATGAATGTGTATCATAGTAGGCTACAACAAATTTGGGAATAATATATTTTTTTATTGAAAAATAAATTTACAAACAAATGTGTGTGTGCGCGTGATTTTCGTTAAAAATAGATCAGCCAGCAACTGCACCCACATGTGAATGAGAATGCACAACAAAAATGACATGGCACCAAATTTGCTATGGATCTGCTTACCCGGATCCTTCCAATTTACTGGGAATTTAGTAACCTAATGTTAATATTTACATTAATATTATTACTCTTTCCTAAATGGCTTGTATGCAGAACGTTGCAGCTGGACTGAATGCCCTAACACACACACATACTGTACATACACTTTTATTTTTAAATGTGTAATTTAAAATCATTTTGTAATTATTCCCAAATGTGTTATACTGTGATACTTATTCATGTCCTAAAGTTCTTGACAAAGTTCAAACACTCTTGTATTTGAGTAACATTAATATGAATTGTGTCTCTGTTCTTAAACAGGTGCTAAGATGAGAAGGAAAAACTTGCTGGCGATAGCTTTACTTCTGACAGGTGTTGTGTGCCTGGTTATTATCGTGAACAAAAGCGACTTTGAAAATGACGTGACACCGAAGAGAAAAGACGTATATGAAATGCTCCATCATCAAAACTATTTGTCCAGCTTCGAAACTCTCCAGCCTCCGACTTCACATTGTCATCGGAATATGTCTGCTTATAATGTGACTGGATTTTCTACTCTGCCAAATCATATCCAAGACTTCCTGCTTTACCGACACTGTAGAAGTTTTCCCATGCTTCTTGACGTGCCTAATAAGTGTGGCGGACCCCAAAACTCTGCAGATGTCTTTCTTCTGCTGGCCATCAAGAGTTCTCCAGAGAATTACGATCGACGAGAAGTTCTGCGGAAAACATGGGCTGAGGAAAGACTGCACAAAGGCGTGTGGATCCGCAGAGTCTTCATAACCGGAACGAGTAAAACTGGCTTTGAGAAGCGCAGGTTGAATAATCTATTGAAGCTGGAGAACAGTGAGAACAAGGACATTTTACAGTGGGACTTCAATGATTCTTTCTTCAACCTCACACTGAAGCAGATTCTTTTCTTCGAGTGGATGGAAAGATGGTGTCCACATGTCAGATTTCTTTTAAATGGAGACGATGACATCTTTGCCAATACGTTTAACATGGTTGAGTATCTTCAAGGTCAGACAGGCAATGATGGAAGTAAACATCTCTTCACTGGGCACCTCATCCAGAACGTAGGCCCTATCAGACAACGTTCAAGCAAATACTTTGTCCCGGTGCAAGTACAGGAGTCTGAAAGGTATCCTCCGTACTGTGGTGGAGGAGGCTTTCTTCTCTCCGGCTTCACGGCCAAAACGATCTACAACATGTCTCACTCTATAGATCTGCTGCCCATTGATGATGTTTACATGGGAATGTGTTTGGAAAAGGCTGGCCTCGAACCTACATCCCACTTTGGCGTAAGGACTGCTGGTCTGCATGTCCCCTCTGAGAACGTTGATAAATTTCACCCTTGCTTTTACAGAGAAATCATTTTAGTCCACAGATTTCTGCCGCATATGATTTTTGTGATGTGGAATGAGATACAAAACCCACATTTGCAATGTGGAAGGACAAATTCCATGTTCAAAAACTGAACAGGGTGTGTGATTACTTTTAAAGGGAAACATAATAGCTTGCTGGAATCAATATGATTAAGTTTGTTTTAAAATAATGAGCTCTACAAGAATCCTTTTCTAAACATGGTGGAAGTTCTAAAACATGGTGTAGTTTTGCAAAATTATTGCCTTTTTAAAAGTATGTGGTCTATTGCACTTTAACTGAAAAGGGTGCTTGATTCCTTTCTCATCACTGGTAGTTATAGTCTTCGTGATCTTTATGCTTAGTTTTAAACAACCTGAGAGTGCTTCTCAGCATATAGATATATACACATCTATATTTCACTCTTTTAATTCAAATTTTATCAGGGAAATTAAGTGCACTCTCAGAAAAAAAAAGATACAAAAATAGTCACTGGGACAGTACCTTTCCAAAAGGTATACTTTCGTACCTTATTTACCCCTAAAAGGTGGATATTAGTATCTTTTAAAAGGGTATCACTTAATTGACAACATTTGTAGCTTTTTCTTTTTTGTCTGAGATTGTGTTATATATAAGAAAGAAGCAGGATTCCATATGCAAAATGCCTGCTGAAAAAAGCTATTTTTTTACACCTAGAGAGATGTGTATGATGAAGTGCAGTTCTGTATTCTAACAAAGTACAAATAATTAGGCTACTTGTGAGTTTTAGGATATGTCTGCTTTCATTGAATATTTATGTTTATATAATGTTTTACTTTCCTTGTTTTGAGGAGAAAATGAAAACGGTTACACTGATAGCCTACATTTCTCCAGATTGTTACATTCAGGACTGCAAATCATCAAAAAATAACAACAGTAAATGTATGCTGCATGTGGGATAGCCATATTCAATCATTTGACTTGAGTTGAATCTTGATTGTTTCAGTTCTTTTGAATCAAAAGAATGTTTTGCAAAAGCATCAGTTATTACATCCGCGAATCACAAATCTCTATCGCAAGACAAGCACACTGGACTTAGTGTAATGAATTTTTACAGAAATATGTTCATGTAAACTTTTATGTCTCAGGATATAAATTATTTTGATAATCTATGTTTTTAAATTATGCATATTGTGAAATCCTGCATTTTCTAGAACTGTTCGTATTAGTAACACCTAATACCACCTTCAAAAGTCAAATACTAATAAAATGCGGTACCATTTACATTTACTCATTGGTGGTGTACTTTATTCCCTTTGTTTGGTTTTGAACAACATGAGAGTGAGTAAATAACAGAATTAAAATTTTTGGGTGAACTATTTGACTAGATTTAATGTCAGTTATGATTTTTTGCCTAATATCTTG